>NW_004624754.1:19212132-19314919 GCF_000247695.1 Heterocephalus glaber | reverse complement strand
AGGTGATTTGTTTCTTTTCTCTAACTGCCTGTAGGATTTTGTTCTTCTGTTGGGTTTCTGGGATCTTGACTATTATATGTCTAGGTGTAGATTTTTTTTTGGTCATGGCTAGTTGGAGTTCTATATGCCTCACTTATCTGTATGTCCAATTCTCCACCTCTGTCTGGGACGTTTTCTACCATTACTTCTGTGAACAGTTTTTTTTTAAATGTCAATTGTACTTTCTCCTGTTTTTTTGTGGACTCCTATCAGTCTTTTTTTTTTTTGGTACTGGGGATCAAACTCAGGACCTTGCATTTGCACAGCAGGTGGCGAAACCACTGAGCTAAATCCCCGGATGTCTTATCAGTCTTATGTTATTCTTCTTTGTATCATCTAGAGCTGCTGGATTGATTTCTCATGGTCCCTTATGATTTTTAAGAAATCTCTGTTTTCATGGTCATTAACCACAATCCTGATAGTCTATCTTCACATTCCCTTAATCTGCTGTGCATACTTTCAATGGAGTTTTTAATCTCCTGAATATCTGAATCTGTTTCATGGATTCCATTTCTTTCTTATGTTGGGCGATCATGTTTTCCAATTTTTTCTTATGCTGGGCATTCATGGCTTCCAGCATGTTTCTGAGCTCATCTATTTTTTTATCTGTTTCTGTTCTAGAACCTCTAATCATGTCTTTCACTCTGCTCACCATCTCTGTAGTTATCTGGGCGATTATTTCTGCTTTGAATTTTTCTAGGGCCTCATTCATCTGTTTTGTTACTTCCTGTGCTATCAGTTCAGGGTGTCCAGGTGGTTGATTATCTGACTTTTCCACTTCATTTCCCCCAGAATTTGCCTTTTGTGGGGTGGAAGTCTGAGTATGTGCCTTGCCTAAATGTCTTCTCGGTTTTTTTTTTGTTTTTTTTTTTGGTGTTGTCCTTGGTTTAATTCCTTGGTTAACAGTCTGAAGTTGCTTATTGTAAGTATCTTTGTTGCTTGTAGTTAGAACCTTTATGGAATGATTGCTTCTCAAAGGTGTCTTCCAGATATAGCTGGTCTTTAGGTTTTGAGTCTCTAATGACTCTGAGGCTATCTCATTTTCATTATACCAGGAAGAACAACTGATTAGATCAATCACAACACCTTAGCCCAAGTGATGCAATCAGCAGCACCAGAGCATCAAGTATATCTTAGAAAATGACAATTTGTGGTAGCTATTAATCTATCACCTTTAACTGTGTGAATTAAATAAAAATCGAGGACCAACCCAACATATGTTTATAGTGAATAAACTTCAATATAGCAACTTTACCCTATAGGATGGGGAGTTTAAAGGAGTTGGGGAGTGAGGGATAGGTAGGTAGAAGGATAGGGGAAGATTAGCAGTGAGGCCAGAGGACACAGGTGAGAGAAAGAAAAATAAAGAAGAAATATGAGTTAGGGCCAGAACAGGAACACAAAGGGAGATGAAGAACAATGTGGAACAGCAAGGAAATGAGTGAGAAAGAGAAAGAAAAGAGAAAAGAAAGAAAAAAAGAGAAAAATAAAAATTTGAAAAGAGTAGAAAAAAAATTAAAATAAGAGCAAAAAAATACTAATAATAATTTTGAAAATAACAAATAAAGATAAAAATGAAGGGCCTCCTTCAGGGTATGTCTCTGCTGTCACAATAGACAACATGGGCAGCAGTGTGCAGATGTAAGTCAGTGAGTCTTAGCAAGCCAGTCGCAGGCCCATGAAATTCAGGCAGATTTCTGGCTGCAAGTCCCAGATTGAGCTCCCTGTCCTCCTGCAGGGTTGAACTCTGCAAGGCTCTATTGAAGGTTCCAGCTGCCCTTCCCCTGAAGATAGTCCAGGTTCCAATGGGAGGTGATGATCCTGCCAACTTACCAAGTACGGTGGTCTGGTGTGCCTTTATTGAAGATATTCTCTTCACTTTTCCAATGGGCTTCAGTTTTCATCAAGTAGCCTGAGAGAGGCCCTCTCTCTGTTGTTCACTTCTGCAGCTCAGGACAATGGCCTCTATGCCCCCCTGTGCCTCTGTAGTGTGGAACCAGGTAGCAGCACAGCCAGGCCGGAGGCGGGGGCGGGGTTGTGGGCATGCCGAGGGGTCCTCACCGTCTTGCTGGTCAGAGGTGGGCATAGCGAGCTGGACGGAACAGGGCTCCAGACAGCCAGGGGCCTCCCAGCCCACGCCCCTAGCTGCTGGCCGGTGGGTGTGCCGAGGGGTCCTCTGGAGCTCAAATCTTAATAACTTCCCAAGCAATTCTACGATCCAGAAAATGGAGAATAAAGGCTTAACAGCCACAACACTTAAGGGAAGAACCTTCGGCCATTTCTACATCCTTCTCATGGCTTGGTATTTTTCTCCCATCACTTTGATTTGCCCGCATTGGGCCTCATCCCTGAGAGTTTTCTTTCTTTCTTCCTTTCTTCCTCTCTCTCTCTCTCTCTCTCTCTCTCTCTCTCTTCTTTTTTCTTTTTTCTTTTGTACCATGGATTGAACTCAGGACCTTGTGCTTGTGAGGTAGGTGGCAGCACCACTGAACTAAATTCCTGGCCCTACCCTGAGACTTTTCTAATGGCTTATGTACAACTCTGTGAGTTCTTGCTGCTGCTCTTGTTTTGCTAAAGTCATTTTGCTGCTGCCCCAGGATAGGGAGCCTCTAAGGAACTTTGCATTCAGGTTCTCTGTGAGCCTGCAGTGGCAGGTTGCAAAAATGGGCATTTTATCATGGCTCTTAAGAATAATTTAAATAGTAAATAAAACAGCCATATCACCAGGGCCCAGGAAATTCCATTACTAATATCTCTTCATTCCGAAAGTATTTACTTCGTCTGCATTTTGTTTTCATTCTCAAGTTTGAGCCTTGACAAACACCCTTTGTGAATTTAATAGTGCACATAAAGTTCTTACTTTGGGGAAGTGTGGTAATAAAATTCTTCATTTAAATGTTTTCTAATAATTACACCATGATACAGGTTTTTCTTTTGCACTCTGCCCTACAGTGTTTCCTCATGCTTCTGGCTATTTTTATTAATTACAGTATATTGCTTATTAAAGTTTTCTTTATATTTTCTAGTATGGATTAGTATTTTTCATTTTATATCAGTGCAAGCTATTGGAGTGAAGTAGATCCAGTTACCTTGGTTGTGTGTGTGTGTGTGTGTGTGTGTGTGTGTTTGAGACAGGGTCTCGCTCTGCAGTTCGGACTGGCCTTGAACTCACTATGTGGCCCAGGCTGGCCTTGAACTTGCAGCAATGCTCCTGCCTCAGCCTCCCAAAAGCTGGGACTACAAGCGTGTGCCGCCACACCCTGATTAGTTACCTTCTTATAAGGATACAAGTGAGGTGATTATGCATTGGGATGTGGGACTCTAATCTCAAACTGGAAATAGCGTTGACATTGTTAAAATGATTATTGGACATCTCTAAAATGCTGACTTCTTCGAGTAATTTTTTTCACCAGTAAACTGAGGAGTTCTCCATATTTGCAAGGTTTCCAGATTTCACTAGTGGCTCTGGTATGATCTCTGGAATGAATAAGAAGAAACTGGATTGGCAAAACTAAATAGGGAGTAGACCGGCTGTTCTGCAGCTCAGCCCTGGACAGGAAGTCTTTTCGATGGATGAAGCTTGCTACCTTCCACCCCTGATGCACATAAACACACAGTTCTGCTGCCCAGCCGTGCTCACCCCCTGCTGCATCGCACCCTGAACTTGAAGCCTTCTCCTCCAGTTTGTGCTTCTGTCTTTGCTTGTTGCCTTTGCCAAGCCTGGAAATCTCTTCTCTCTTTTCAAAGAACAGGCTCAATTTCATCCTGAACCAGAGCCGCTGATTGAATGTCTTTTCAGGCTTAGCTTCTGTTGTAAATTTGGACAGTTAATTATAAGGCATTATAATGCTGTCCCTTTCTTGTGTTTAAATCTTGTTTTCTCAACTAGATTAAAACAGCATGAAATTACATGTATTTTCATGTTTTTCTGTTGTATTACATAGGACTCTTCTTGTGGCTTCCAAAAGACTAGATTTGGATTGAAAGGATTCAGTATACTAAATAAGTCCAGCAAATCCCCTTGCTTTTGAACTTTCATATAAGCTCTTAAGCCCCAGTGGTTTGAGTTTATTCTAATAATATGCCAAGGTGATAATTCAGGGTTTTTTCTTCTTTATTATTTCTTAGAGACTCAGTGGGAACAAAAAAAATAGGAAGAATATGAAACAGCTTCTTTCGTGGAAGAAAATGACATGCACTAAGATTTTGTCATCCCCCCCAACACCCGCCAAATTAACTCAACTAAAGTCCATGACTTTAGTGAACCAACTTTATAAACTGAATGCTTTCAATGAAAACTGATAGTAAGTGACATAAATGTGAAGCAAATTTCAGCATTGGGGCAATTTTCAAAGATCACATTTTAAAGAGCAACTAAATTGCAGTTGCTCTGTGCATACAAATGGGACCGTTTTCGTAGAGCCAATTTAAGCAGCTTCAGTAATCAGAAAGAATTATCTCTCATTCAGTCTTCTGTCTAATTGAACCTTAAAATTTAAAAATTAAGTCAAATACCTAGGTAAAACAGTGCAGAGTGTGGTTCTTTGATTAAAAAATGGGAAAATATGGTACGATGGTTGCCCAGCTTTTGTTTGTGAACAGTTTGGTTTGCAAACACAAGTGTTTTGCAGAAATTTGTTTTTGTTTGCCAGCTCTGTATCAGGTAACGAACACGACTGTGGGCATCTTTCCTGCACGAACACAAACATGACCATGTTTTCCAGAATCAAGTTCAGGAACTGAGATGCCACTGTATTTGAATTTCACTTAAATGTTTAGCATCCCTCTTAACAGAGTCTAAGATGGAAGAAATCCCAGGGACTAATGGGTTAACTGAACATGTATCCCATACCTGTGTTCCTGAAAATAACCTGAAAGAAGCTTACCTCAGTGTTTCTGACATCCAGTCAAGAAATTCAGAACCCTGGCTGGGGATTAAACTCAGTGGCACCACGCCTACCTGGCAAGCACAAGGTCCTGAGTTTGATTCCCAGTACCAAAAAAAGAAAGAAATTCAGAACCCTGAGTCAGCTTTGGAACTGACCTACCTTCTTCTTCTTGTCACCTCCTTTGTGCACTTCACAGCTCCTAAGTTTACAAGTCTCCCCTCTATAAACTACAGAGTCTGAGCCGTAAATTCAAATCCCTGGGAGAAAGAATCTTCTTCCACTTTTGATCAAGTTAGCTAAGGATGGGTTGGGAGTCCCATTGTATAAACCTCTAATCCCTGATAACCTAGTTTAATGAAGTGTAGGTCAAGGAAGTAATGGTAGCATTTTCCATTTTTAAGAGCCCCCCTCATGCCATTCTTATTTCCTAAGGTCAGAGCAGTCTGACCCAAATTAATGTTAATCCAAATTAATGTTAATCGTTTACTTAACATCTTAAAAGCATACCCTGAAAATCAGTAATGAAAATCTTTGTGCTTTCTGAATTCCTTCTCTAAACTGTCCAAGTTAAAATTCAATTAGATTCCTTTAAATAGTGAGATTATTTAGTATGTGAGGCTTGAGACAGCTGCAGTGAAAAGGATTGGAATGGCTAGTGAACACAGCAGAGTGTGTGTGTGTGTGTGTGTGTGTGTGTGTGTGTGTGTGTGTTGGGGTAGGCACAAGAGAAAGTAAAGCTATTATATATTTAGAGGTAAGGAAGTAGAATTAAGTCTTCCCATAGATGTATAAGGGACCTAGCCTCCACATGGACCCTCACATAGACCTCACCCTGACCTTCATCAAAGGACCTTCCGTAGATAAGCCTGGAAAGCTGATGGCACCGGAATATTTGGACCATCTGTTTTGTTTGCTGGGTGACTGGGGCCTGGAGACATTTTTAAATGGCCTTCAGAATAGCAAGGCAATTGAATCATTTGAACCAAGACCAGTTTGATCATTGGAACTTGGCAATTCTAAACAGCCACAATTTCTAGGAATCCTTTAGATTCTATCCAGTCAAGCAGAGAGGAACAAATGATGGCAGTGCGGAAGTTTTAAGACAAATGTGTCATGTATGCAGTCCAAGTTTTTAGTTTTCAGCATCTGGAATGGTGGCATTACAAAGCAAAATTAGCAAGGAGTCTAAATGCTTATGAGTGGTAAAGTTATTGAACTTGAAAAATTCGAACCCTTACTTTTATTTTTTTTATTTATTTATTTTGCTTAAATTCTTTATTTATTTATTTTTTTTCTGGTACTGGGGATTGAATTTGGGTCCTTGCGCTTGTGCAGCAGGTGGTGAAACCACTGAGCTAAATCCTTGGCCCTGCTTAAATTCTTTTATTGGTACATTTTAGGTATACAAGACGTTTACATTTATCACTGGGTGCTTGTACCTGTACATGATGTATCTTGGTTCTTATTTTTTCCCCCATTCCCTGTGCTCCCTTCCCTATTTACAAAGACTTTGTTTCCATTTCTTCCTTTTCTCATAATTTTTCCTTTCCCTTCTTTCCTTTCCCCTTCCCCTCCCACTTCCTTTACCCCTTTGGACCTTTTCTTCCTATTTCAAATTATCAATTATTCATTTTAATCATTTTAATCCTTATTTACACTTTCAGTTTCTCACACTAGAGAAACTATTCGGTATTTACACATGTGTATCCTATTTATTTCACTTAAGAGTGGCCTCAATATGGATCCATCTAGCTATAAAGGTCTAGTTTCTCGTTCTTTATGGCTGAGTAGTGCTCCATTTTATTAAAAAAAAAAAACCCACACATCTTCTTTATCCAGTTTCCAGTTGATGGGCCAAACCCTTTTTTTTCTCTTTCAAAACCCTTACTTTTAACATTTCACTCTTAGAAGGGTCTGAATTAGAATAACAATTGATGCAACAAGTATTTATTGAACACTTATTGTGTTTCTTCTCAGTTGTCAGTGAAAGTCTAGACTTCCTTAAAAAACCAAGAACTCTGACTTGGCAAATATTAGATTTGCTTTTATAAATTATTTGGCTATCTGTAGACTAGAGAAATAATTATCTCTAATAGTTAATCTATCCAAAATTGTATATACTGTTCTTTTAAGACAGTGTCAACTTATCTGGATAACATGGTCTTAATTTTACTATACCTTATATTAATAAAAAAGGAAGCCATGTGTGGTGGCACATGCCTGTAATCCCATCACTCGAGAGGCTGAGGCAGGAGGATTGCTATGAGTTCAAGGCCACCCCGGGCTACATATTGAGTTCAGGGCTAGCCTGAATTACAGAGTGAGACCCTGACTCAAAAAACAAAACAAAACAAAACAAATAATAATAATAAAGGAATCAGCAACAAATAGTTTTAAAACTCGATGTACTACCTAACTCTTCATTGTTGTTTTTAAGGAACGAAGAAAATTTGGTCCCTTGGGATGGAATATTCCCTATGAATTCAATTCTGCTGACTTTTCAACCAGTGTTCAGTTTATTCAGAATCACCTTGACGAATGTGATATTAAAAAAGTGAGTGAGATCATTTCTTTTTCTACTTTTATCTCAGCCTATGACATGGAGTAAACTTCTTCAGGTCTCCCTGACCCCTCTTTCAAAGGCCTTGCTGTTTACCGGTCCAACCTCCCTTCCTGCCTCCTCCCAGCAGCTCACTTGCATACACCGGAAGCTGCGCCTCAGTGATGAAAGTCAGTGTGCGGTAGAATCCCATGGCCACCCTCCTGTCACACCAAATGCCACAGGATGCTGCAAGAAGAGGTGTGCCTTCATCCAACTTGGCTTCTCTGTCCTTACACTTGCCTCCTTAAAAAAGAAGATAGAGCCAGGCATAGTGATGCATTCCTGTAACTCCAGCACTCCGGAGGCTGAGACAGGAGGATGCCTGTGTGAGTTTAAGACCAATCTGGATTACATTGCAAGATCCTGTCTCAACAAAACCCTATAACTTCCCCACCTCAAACAAGACAAAACAAAACAAAAAAAGATGGTATCTGCTAGCCCACAAGGAAGTTCTTTTTCACCTTAAATCGGGTTTCCTCTCTCTCTCTGTCTCTGTCTCTCTGTCTCTGTCTCTGTCTCTGTCTCTCTCTCTCTCTCTGTCTCTCTCTCTCTCTCTCTCTCTGTGTGTGTCTCTGTCTCTGTCTCTGTCTCCCTCTTTTGGTGGTGCTCAAGAATAAATGGCTTTGGTTTTCCTTCTCTCAGTGCTGGGAATTAAACATAGGCACATGCTAGGCAAGTGCTCTACCACTGAGCTATGCTGCAGCCCTTAAATCACTTCTTAACTGTTAAGCTCATCTGTACAAACAGCAGACATTTCTAATAATGGTCACTCATCATCGCACGGGGCTTTCCAGTTTTCAAAGTGTTCCCGTATGCAGATCCTCACTTTTGTCTTCACCACCCGTGAGGTGGGCCAGAAGCATCGCTGTGATGTGCATTTTACTGATGTAAAACAGAGAAGAGAACAGAGAAGAGACAGGGACACTGAGTGTCCTTCTCAATGTCACAGAGCTGAGAATGCAAACCCAGCTGTCTTTCGACTTATGTGTTACACGGGGTTGGAAACTTGGCTTCCCTGTGGGATCGTGACAAGTTAGGGCCGTGACACCATCTGGAAAGTGGGCACGGATTCTGTGGTAAACAAATGAATTCGTATTTGTAAGACACAATGAAGGTGCAAAGAAGGGCCTCCTAATACCACTTTCCTCCCCATCCCTCTCTGTCTCTTCACATTAGGCCTTCAAGATAATTGTAGACCCTGAAGTAACCATTGGTGAGCCATGATGAAGGATTTCTTGGGCAGTAAAAAATTCTAAAACCAAACTATCATTTTTCCTTGAAATGACAGAGGGATATTAAATTAAAGAGTATGGCAGTTGGATGAAAAACTGTATTGTATAGGTTCATATTCTGTGATTATTTATCATGTTGGTATATACAAATCATAGTCACCTTGATATAGTTGCTTTGAAAGCAACCAAGCTGGAAAGCAGCCAGCAACCAAGCTGGAAAATAAAATTTTAACTGAGAAAAAGTAAATAAGAATGGAGCACCCTCACTTCTCCTACCCTAAATGTATTGAGGGTTTTAAAAAACCGTTACCTGTGAAATATATTGCTGTTGTGACTGCTATAGAAATTAATGCGTACTTTTGTGTAGTTTTAGCTCACAGGATGAAATGGCAAAGAATTGCATTGTAGGAAAATCCCGTGAATACCTCTCTTCTTGTTCTCATACTGATTTCAGGAAATACATTGCTAGGAAAGCACATAGAAGCGTTGATTACTTGATTTTCCTCCTTTCTTCACTAAACACCACTTCTCTCTATAATAACTTGGTGCAACTGTAATAACTATTATAGTTGATTACATTTAGAGTGGAAAAAATAGGGTTTTTTCCTCCTATTTTAAATAATCTATGGACAATGTACCCAGTAATGTTCAGCGTTGTAGATTTTCTTCTTTGGTGAACAAACTGTACCAACTCCAGCCCAGCAACAGAATACTTTTAAACACAGTCTAGAGTCTAGATAAAGTCCTGCGATGTTGGTTTGGATGGACACTGACTTATCCTTTTTTATTTTCATAAAGGGTGTGTCGTGGAGTACGGTTCGGTACATGATTGGAGAAGTACAATATGGAGGCCGGGTGACTGATGACTTTGATAAACGTCTGCTCAACTGCTTTGCTAGAGTAAGTCAATTTAAGAAAACGAAAGCACGGAGATGCATTTTTATTGAATTTCCCTTTTCAACAAGAATACTTTCTGTTTGTAATGGGTCTGCCAAACTTGAAGGAGAAAAAGCATAAAACAAAGCTACTAAAAAAGCACGAGTCTGGAGCCCCTTCTCCACCGCCACGCACACCCCAACAATAACAGCAACATCGACCTAGCAGTTTGCTTGGGGTCCTGAGCAGAACAGCGATCAGTCCTCAGGGGTCTGGGAAGCTGCTCCTGGGCCTGCCCAGGTCTCCCTGCTGTCCCCCACCCCACACACTCTCCACCATCATCTCTGTGCCTTTTCCTGAGTGCACAACTCATGGTGACTTCAAGACCCAAAATAAGGGGTGGGGGGATTCATCATCATCTCACTTTTCCCATTTCTTCTGTTAGGATAGACAACTGAAAACTGATGAAGGGTTCATTTTCTCCTGTTTATAACTAGTGAAATCTGCATCTGGGATGCTGGTAAACATTTTCTTGAGAGAAGTAATTCTTAGCAATTATAGCTTTCATTTCAAGGATGAATACTATAAATAACACCTATCAGCTTCAAACTCATCTTAAAGTTTTTTACATGTTAAAGAAACAATAAACAAAGGCTGGGGATGTGGCTTAGTGGTAGAGCTGTCGCTTACCATACACAAGGCCCTGGGTTTGATTACCAGCATTGGGGGGAGAGGGGAAAGCAAAACTAACAAAAACAAAAAAACTCAAAAACAGAAATAAAAACAAAAAAAACAAGAAGTAAGCAACATTATCTAAGTGGAAAAAGAATATGGGAGTATTCTTATGATTGTTGAATTCTTTATATTATGACCTATATTGGTAATTTTCTGTTTCTATACAAATTTTGTTTGTTTGGGTTTTTTTTTTTTTTTTTTTAACAAAACTAAACCTGAACAACCAAGCACAAGATTCTAGGATATTTGGTAAACTGGTAATGGATTGAAAATCTGAAAGTTTTAAAGCCCTTACATATTTTTTGCATAATTTGGGAGGGGAACTGTATGTAGAGAAAGGTGAAAAACAACAAGTGTTCATGAGGCTATGTGGAGGTGGAGCCCTGCTGCTTTGAGATTAAATGGGTACAGACCCCTTGGAAAGCATTCCAGTGATACTTGGTAAAATGGAGTGTCCCAGGTAGGTATAGTCTGGAGCATGTCCCAAAAATTCCACAAATGGGCATGTACAAAAATGTTCATGGAGGCATGGTATAGAGCTGAAGGAAACCATCATAGTTTGGTTTCCCTGGCAGCAGATGCATTTGGGTACCTTTCGCCACTCTGCCCTCACCCACATAATGACCTTGGCCAGGGGAGCTCCCTTTACCCAACACAGTTCCTGGAGAGGGACAATATTGTGAACCCATGGTAGCCAAAACTCTAGACTATAACCAGGGGAGGGAGAGCTTGGGCCTTGAAGGAGGATCAGGGCCACATGACAGTGTCCATTGACAAAGATCCTAACAAGACATAGTAGATGGGCACAATGGAATGCTGTTGCTTGCCCTCTGGGGTGCCATATGCAGCAAGCACCCAGTCATCGCAACTGTGTGATACGACCACTTTCTGGACCAGAATCTGGCCTACTCCTGAGTGTATGACCCAGGGAAATTTGTAGCATTATTTTTAGCATTGTTTGCAGCCTGGGAAGAAGGAAGTTTCTGTGTCAGCATCTATCACAGGGAAAGAAACAAGTTAACTATCGTAGGTGCCTAAGGAGGTACACAAGGCAGCATCACATGGAACAAATCGTCAGTCTGACATCTTGCGTAGAGCTTAAAAACAGGGTTGAATCAGCTGGAAAAAATAAGATGAGATCTATAAAGTAATAAGTGTGTATTTCACAAGGACCTATATTCAAGGCTATATATCAAGCATATTTAAATAGTGCTTGATATATAATGCTTAGTGGAAAGGAGATTGCATGTAGACATCAGAGTTCAATAGGGAAAATCTAAAAGGGGCACTGACTCATGAAAGTAATAAATTAGGGAAAATGAGAAACTCACCTCTGTATTTAAAGTTCAAAGGAAAAATGTCTTAAGTATAGTATACTATGTTAGAATCATTGTAAAATTAAAATTGGAGTTTTGGCAGTAGAGAGTGAGAAATTCTTAGCATCAGGATATCTCTGTTTAACACACAGTAATTGTACATATTAGGGGTACAGTTGATATTTCAATACATGCATGGAGTATGTACTGATGAAACCAGAGTAATTAGCATTTCCATCTCCAGGATGTGTTTAATAGAGAACCAGAAGAATGCTGATGGGACCGGCTGTCTGGGTGAAAGAAAGGGGTGGGCCAAGGATCATTCCCAGTTCTGACCTGTTCAGCAGGAGAGGGAATGGGACAATTTGTAGAGAAGCCCAAGGAATGAAACTTATTGGCTGGGGCTAGAAATAAGGAGTTCCATTTTGATCATGGAATGTTTATGATGTCTCCTAGACATTTGTTATGACCTATATCTAGATGTCCCCCCAAAGCCTTATACACTCATAGGTGAGGCTTTTAGGAGTGACTGGATCATGGGTGTGTGATACTGTATTATTCTGCTGATTGGTTTAGCATAATTCTGGGTATGGGTGTTAGATTTACTGAAGAGAGAAGCCTCAACCCAGTTGTGGGTGACACCGTCCAATAGGCTTGTAGTCTGGGTGGAACAAAAGGGAAAGCAGAAGGAAGGCTACTGCCTCCTGTCTGCCTTGCCATGGACTGTTTCTCCTCTGCCATGTCCTTCTGCCATGTTGCCCTGCCTTGGAGTCCACCCACTATAGACTGAAACCTCTACAAACTGTGAGCCAAAATAAACCTTTCCTCTTGTAACTTGTAGGTGTCAGGTATTTTGTCCCAGCAATGGGAAAGTAACCAAGACAACATCCCCAAAATATAAAATATGTACTTACAAGAATATGTTTAAACAATACTGCAAATATAGAATGATGAATAAAACACAAACACACAACTAAACAAATTCATGACGACTGTTATAGCCAGTGCTGAGCTAGATTGACCATTGTGTGTGCAGATTGTTTTGCACTCCATCTTGTGTCCCCCTCCTGCTCCTGGTGGCAGGAGGGCTGCCATTCCTTATGGTGGGGAAGGACGAGAATGGGTCCATGAACTGATGGCTTTGAGGTGGAGACAGGGTCATTTTCATCCAACTGCATCTATGTTCTGAGTGATAGAAAAGCAAGGTCATCAGCTGAGGGGTGGGGAGAGGAAGTTTGGGATGCTCAAAAGAAAAGCTAAAGTATGAGTAGGAGAGGGAGTATGTGACCTTAATAGATGTCATCTGCCCAACCCATTCTACGTAAGCCCCTTCCTCAGACCCGAGTATTCTGGCTCTCTGTACACCTTCCTCTTGATGATAAGCATCATGGGAGCTCAACACACTGGGAACTTTCTGTGGCCAGGATTACAGTCCTTCAAAGCAGAGTAGATTGGCTTAAATTTCTCATAGCATCCAAGCATCATCATCTCATAGCATCATCTTGTCTGAAAAGTAGGTGTTTTTCTTTTTAACAACACCTACATCTCAGCTTTAAAAGCTTTTTAAGTCTTTTTTCTAAAAGGTCAAGTTCAAGGAAAGTCTTGATTAACCAACTGCCTCTGCAAGTTGGTCTTTGTTCTGTTGAAACTGCCTTACCCAAGGGTGAGTGGGATCTTCGAGTTGGCTGGCAAAATGGGCCCTCTGTGGAAGAGCCCTCTTTGCTCCCCACTTTAGAACCACAATGGCTGTGCAGTACAGTTGAGGACCACTGTGTTACTTTGTCCCTTCAAGGCCACTGGCTGAGCCAGGAAAGCAGGGAGGAAGGGGAAGAGGTGCTGCTCTGCTCTTTCAGCAGCCTGCCCCACTTACTCCAGCTTAAGCCTCGGGTTCCTCTTTCTGACCCAGCCTGCTGCCTGTCCTCTGCCTCTTCTCTGCACCCTGATAGTTGTCATTTGGGCAACAGGGGACAATTCAGTCAGATGTCAGCCTCCTCCTAGAAGCCCAAGATTCTGAATCCTCCAAACCTGGCTGGCCTGGAGGATCGTACACTTGGGCTGTGTCTGGATCACCATCCCTCCTCTAGGCTGTTCCTGAGTATCAACAGCTCCCTCCCCAACGGTCACTTTCCCTCTTAAATCATCTCCTCCTGGCTTCTCTGACCCTGTCCTCAGCAGTCGCTGCCTTAAGTTCATCTTACTGTCATTCTATCCCTTTACTCCTGAGTAGCTTCCCTGGCCTCCTTTACTCCTCCTGTCTCTGAGGACCCACAGTGGCTGCCATTCCTTCATTGTTTGACCATTGGTCACCCATTCCTTTATTGTCCCCCAATCTGCTCTCCACCCTTCCCCATGCAACCTCCTGCCTGTCTTTGGCCTTCCTCGTCCCTCTGTCTAGCTCAGGCTTGCACCAGATGACCCCTCACTAACCAGAAACCACCTTGAACAGGCTGTAGAAAGCACCCCAGAAGAATCCTCATGGTGCCTTTCCCAGCCTTAGCTCCCTTGCAGCCTGGCCCTTACTGTCTGTCACCCTCAAAGACCCTCTTTCTCCGCTCTCTTGGGCACCAGCTGCCCTAGGATGGGGGAAGCACTGTAAATCAGCGCCATCAAGTTGCCTCCTCTGTGCTGCAACTCTGGGGCTTCTCTTTGACCCCGTTTGTCTTCTGCATTCTCTGCACCTTATGGAGCACCTCTTCTAAAGGAAACAATCGTGGAACGTATTCAATGTTCTTCCTCAAGGATGGGTGGGGTGTTTGTCAGCTTTCTCTTATTGTAACAAGTACCTGAGATAATGACCCTGGAAAGAGAGAAGGTTGATCGTGGGAGTTTGGGGGGTTTCCTCAGTTGCCCTCCTTGCTTTTGGGCCTGAGGCTAGGGGAACAGCACCCCATGGTGGGGAGTGCTACTCACCTCATGGCTGGGCACAAAAGAGAGGAAGAAGAAGGAGAGGTTCCACTATCCCCTGTAGGGCCACATCCTCAAGGGCAAAGGAGACACCTCCCCTGAGGCTGTACCTCTTAAAGGTTCCTCTGTCTCTTTGCAGCCGCACAAGTTATATTATTTCAGATCCAGACTATAGCAGCTGCTTATCTCCATAGATATCTGCTGGAGTCTCTCAGAGTAATTCCAGGAGGACTTCATAGACTGTGTTTTGACTCTTCTCCCCAAACAGCCTCCAGATGTGGTAAAACTCAGCTATGTGGGTGTATCGAACCCTGCCATTTGGGTGTGTTTAAGCAGAGCAATGGGAAAAACAGAAAGAAGCTCTGTTTTGCTCTTAGAATTCCTTGTCATCTGCCAACGCGGAATTCAACGTGCTCATTTGTTATCTGTGTGAAGATCTGAAGTCTTCGCTTTCCTAGGGTCTCTTCCTGTAATTTAAGTCAGCCACATCACTAAAAATCTCATATCTCTAAGTAATGACCATGCTCATAGCATTGTTCTCTTTAATAACTGTCAGCTGTCTTAAATTGAGCATGGTCATCATCCTGACCTTCAGTCATCCATAACACGACTCACCTCACCCTTCCTATCCTCTCTTAGCACCGTTTCACCCTAGACAGTGTTACATCTGCCAGCCCACCTCACATTTTTGCATCAGTTATTCTATGCCTTTGCGGCCGTGGGTTCCCCAATGCAAAGTTCTCCTGTCAAAATCCTCTCCTTCAGAGTTTCTCTCTGAAGTCCCCTCCTTGGTAAAGCCCTGCCTGACGTCCATCTGGCCATTTTTTCTTCCTGCTGTAGTCTTGCTTAGAACACGGCTTATTTCCATTTCCTTCTGGCTCTTACCTTAGTACACTTCGTCTTGTGGTTGTTACGTAACTGGCTTAGCTTCTCCTGGGTCACAGGCTCCTCACATGAAAGGACTGTGCGTCTCTCAGCTTTGCATTCTGTTCTGGCGTCGTACCTTGTGCTCAGGAGTTGAATAGAACAGAACTGGAGCAAATAAGGCAACAGAGGGAAGCAGTACACAGGGTATTTCAGAGCAATCACTGGGTTTAAAAAAGCTGAAAGAAAGCTGTCGAGGGGCTGTGTGACTGGCTGCAGCAAGGCACAGTTGACGCCTCCTCCACCTCAATCTGTGAGTGACTCAGACATTGTGCCTCCATTTCCACTCCTGTCTCCCATTATTTCCCTCCCTACTGGGAAAAATCACTCTGTTAGACACTGAAGTCATTGCCTTGTAAGCTTTCAGCATCATTTTCCCCCTATTCACACCAAATATATACCTGTCCTCTTGCCATTTTGTCACAGATAATCAATTCATACTGAGTGAAAAAGGGTTTCTTAAGGCCAGTGCTGAGGTGGTCGGAGGCATTTGCCTCTTGCGGACAGGGACATGACTTCATTAACAAAGGAAGCTGTCGGGCTCGGGGTGGGAGGCGAGATGTTTATAAGGAGCAGGTTTCCTGGCTGTGCGCTGGTGCTTAGTGTCCTGACTAAAGCTGTGCCCATGTGGGTACTGCTTCACCAACCCCAAAATGCGTTCAGGCTCCACAGTTGTCAAACAGCTCCGACAGAGACCAGACTTGCCCCCTGCTCTGAGCAGATCCCTCCTTTGTTGCAAACAGAGCTGTCTCCTCGCCTAATTGTTTTTGCATGGTGGCCTCTCCTTCTTGCATATATGTGCTAATTATTCTATCAGGGGTTCTGTTAAGATGCTTTCCAAACCAGTGCAAAAAAAAAAAGCCCTATTAAGATGGAAATAAAGCGACCCTTCTCCCTCTGTAGCGGCGGTTTGCATTTGGATGCTCATCAGTTTTTCTTTTTATTTTCTCTCTCACATGCAGGTCTGGTTCATTGAGAAGATGTTTGAACCATCATTCTGTTTTTATACTGGATATAAAATCCCCGTGTGCAAAACCCTGGACCAGTACTTTGAGTACATCCAGTCACTGCCATCCCTAGATAACCCCGAAGTCTTTGGCCTTCACCCTAATGCTGATATCACGTAAGTTCTTAATTTGAAGGGGTCATTTGTAACAGCCTGGCAAAGGCTGCGCGTTTCATTTTCTCTCCTAATCTCCCTCCTTTCGCCTTTTTTTATTTTACTGTGAAAAATAGTGTTGCTTCCTGTCTCCCAATTACAACTGTGTCACATCTTGGCCTGCTCCCTTCTCACTAAATCCTGATGCTCCAATGTTTATGACAGCATTAAAGCTGTAATTTATGCATTGATTATTTCTCCTCTGTCATGTCATAAAGCCAGTTGGTGTTATTGGTATTGATGCTCTCCACTGATAGGAAAGTAGTCTCCCAGCTCCTCCTTATCTCTTTCTCCAAAAAGCCATTAAAATATAATGCTCATAAAATAGGATCTAAAAGAGCCAGGAGCACACAGCGAGGTGAAGAACTCTGTTCCCTCCTGACTCACCTGCATCCTCCTGTCATGAACTGCCCACCGTGGGCACATAGCACTGAGCACACACAGGCACACGCTGCAGAGGCAGAGCCCAGGTCTCAGATCAGCGTGAGGTCTTTCTCTGGGAAGGGATAAGAAATGCCACCCAGCCACC
Organism: Heterocephalus glaber; assembly: GCF_000247695.1. The sequence continues at coordinate 19,297,714 of NW_004624754.1, read as the reverse complement.
CCCCCTTCTCTGGCCCAGCAACCCATTGGATGATGTCTCCCTGCTCCCGTCTTTGGCAATCCCTACCTTAGAGATGGACAGACTGTCTGGCTGCCTGGCTGCCTGGCTGAGCCCCTCCTTTGAAGGGACATTGTCTCTGTGGCCCATTGGTGTGTCCTGTGATGAGCAGGAAGACTCTTGGTGGCAGCTCCAGTTGTTATTGGAGAGGCTGTGTTAAGTTAGTTGGGACTCGGAAAGAAGTGAAGAATTAAAATGAATTCTTTGGGGATAGTTTGAGAATAAACTTATATATTACCTGGAAGAGGGTGCAGAGTGAAGGGCTTGTGCTCAGCTGAGACTTTTAAAATGTGAGTTGAATCACATCTCTCCTCTGCTCAGAGCCGTCCTGAGATCCTGTCTCACTCTGGGTCAAGGTCAAGGTCAAGGTAAACTAAATACATGTAGCCTACAAAGCCATCTGCCCCCCACCCCAGACCTTGGCTTCTGCCTTCTCCTGACTCCTGCCTGCCCAGCCCCAGCTGCCCAGGCTCCCTGTTATTCAGCCAGGCCCCAACCTTCCACCTAAGACGCTTGCACTTCCTGAAATATCCCCCCCTACTTCCGCCAGCTATCATGTGGCTCACCCCTTTACCTCCTCCAGTCTGTGCTTAAATGTCACCTTTCCAGTGACTCCTTCCATAGCTACCCTCCTTATAAACTGCAATCTTGTCCCCAACCTCTGCCCAGATCTCATCCTCATACCCTGCTTTTTTCTACAGTTTGTATCACCAACTGACATGCACTGTATTTTAATTATTTATCTGCTGTTATCTATCAGCCACTACTAAAACTTTAAATTCCATCACACCTGGAACTTCTGTCGATTTTCAGCACAGTATCTCCAGTGCTACAAGTATGCCTGGTGCGCTGGAGATACTTATTGACAGAATTGATGACACTGAATTTTTCTAGATTGTTAAGAATCTGATCATAGCGCTAATCTGTAGAATGGTCTCCTGATGTCATGTGAGTGGGCAGAAAAATAGTGAGCACATCTCCTTGCACTTATAAATTTATAATTGAAAATCTTTACATATTAGGGCCCTGAACTTGTATTCTATCCTTGACAAGAGCCTGAGGAGTCATAATTCCTGATTCCTAGAGAGTCTGATCCTATCAGGCTTGGCAGAGTCTTCTCAAAGAGTATGTAAAACAGAGTTGCAATCCTCTGGCTCTTGGCTTGGAAGGATGGCCTCTTCTGCCTCAATTGCCATAGGAAGTTTTAGTCACTAGCTCTCAAGAAAAATGAACCAGAGCTAGAGAAGTGCAGAGAAATTCAACTACCATATAAGTGAGATTGGAGGCCCCTCAGCTTATTATGAACAATTACAAATCCTGGGAAAGATTCCAGTGCAGTGAGCTTCCGTATACCTTCCACCTCAGCTCTCGTCAGTGGTTAACATTTAATTCCATTTGCTGTTCTCTTTCTATATTTATGTCTCCCACATATTTATATATCTAAAGTTATATCTCATACACAACCACATTTATTTCCTTCTCTCTCCTCTCTTCTTTCTTTCTTATTGTGTGTATGTGTGTGGGTAAGTGTGTGTGTATACGTGCTTTAGGCCCTGATAGTGGACAGACCTAGAAAAGTAAATATTTTGTGAAATGTTGTCAGCTAAAACCAACAATCCCAATTCCAGTTGTATACCTCAAGATTCTTCCTTGTCTTGTCCCATGCATTGTTACCCCTTCTCCTGCTGTGAGGAGAGCTCTGGTTCCCAGAAACTTCGATCTGTTTTCTCATTCATTTAGAATGAATACACTGATACTACTACCAACAGCAGAGCTACTGATTAGAGGTCAATATTTCCTGGCAGTTCTTTTTGCTCTCAGAATATATTCCTCCGGGGATATACAGAGTACTGTGTCCAAAAGTTACTTAGATTGTCTTTATCTGTGTGATTATGTTATCAGTCAATATATAGTTACATTCATTTTTTTGTTTGTATTACATTTTAGATTTTCTCCATCTGTATTTTTGTCTTAAATATGTAAAACATAAGTCAAACCATAAGCCAAAAGTCTCAGCTCCATAGCAAGGTGTTCTTAGAGAAGTCTTAACCCATCCAACTCCCTCCTTCCTTTGTGGGTAAACACATTAGTTTCTGATTTATGTTACCTAGATTGCTTTTTGCAAGCATATAACCTTTATGCACACTAGCCTTATTTTCCTTTCTTTCTTATATGAAGTTGCCAAAGTTTATAAAGTATGTTTTTTTTTCACTTAACAATGTATCCTATATAATCCACCACATAGCAGTTCATAGATTCTTTTTTTTTTTTGGTACCAGGGATCGAACTCGGGTCCTTGTGCTTGCACAGCAGGTGGCGAAACCACTGAGCTAAATCCTCGGCTCCATAGATTCTTTCCTCATTATTTTTTATAGCTCCCTGCTGCCCCATTGTTTATATAGATCGTAGTTGATCCAACCATTCTCCTATGGATGGGAATTTAGATTGGTTCCAGTATTTTGGCAACCCAGATAATCTTGAGGTTAACAACCTTATGTTTGTGGTTTCTACTGTGCCTGGAGATGTATTTTTTAGGTCAATAGCTGCAGGTAGGATTTCTGGATCGAGGTGTGGTGACTGCCACCAGTCCTTTCTATAGGGCTGATCTATTTTGCATTTTCACTCGCTGCCCCTGAACACACCTGGCCCCTCAGAATCTAATCGACAGAGTATTAGTATGGTGTCTGAATTGTCACTGATATGACAATGAGAAATGCTATCTCAGTGTAGTTTTAATTTACTTTTTCTATTTTGAGTTGAATGGAAGAATTTTTCATATACTTAAGGGCTACTTATATGTAGTTTGCCCATTTTTCCCAATGAAGCTTTGTTTTTCTTTTTTTGATCTTTTAGGCTTTTTAAAAATTAAGGATTCTAGCCGTTTATTTGTGATATGCATTGTAAAGACTCAGCTTATGACTTTTTTCATTGGCTAGGTAGAAGTGTTTGTTTTATTTCTATTTTTTGCTCTATATTGTTTTGCTATTGTCTATGTTTTGCCTCTGTTTTTCTGTGATCAAATTTCTGCATTCATTTCTGCATTCTTGTTCCAGTTCAGTTCCTGGTGGTACTGGTTTTTTGATATCTAGGCTTTTAGTAATAGTCAAAAGGCTTTTCCCCTATCAGAGTATAATTTCTTCCACTATTTGTATGATTTCATTTTATATATTTAGTTCTTTTAACCATTTGGAATAAGTATAAGATGTATGAAATGTTATCTTTTCCACATAACATCAGTGACCTGAGGTCTTCCTTTAACGTAGATAGAATCTCTACAGATATGCAGACCATTTCTGGGCTTTCTCTTCTGTAGCACCCTGATTAAAACTTAGAGACTCTGTAGTATGTTTTACTCTCTGGTTGGGCCAGTTTCCCCTCATTGATCTTTTTTGCTTTCTAGGCTTTTCCTAACTATCATTGCATATTTGTTTTTTTATTTTATCACAAATGAGTGTTTCATTTTGTTTGATACCTTTGCAGCATCTATGGTGATAATCATATCCCCAAATGTATAAAAATTTGGTGAATAATATTAATTAATACTACCTGGTTAATATTCTCTTGATGTGATGATGGACTCTATTAACAGTTCCCTAGGGACATTTGCAATGATATTCATAAATGAGATTTTTGTGATATCCTTGTTGGTTTTAATTATCAATCAGTGTTATATTTTATTTATAAAATTTTGGAAGTTTCCTCAGCTCTGAAACAATTTATATAGCATTGGGTCCTTTTAAAGTTGGGTACAATTCTCTAGTGAAACCATCTGGGCCTAGTGCTTTTGAGTGATACTACTTTTTTGATATCTGTCTTTATCTTCTGTTTCCACTGCAGTCAATTTTTAGAGATGGTGTTGTCCATGGAAATTAGGTCTCTTCTGTATTTTCATATTTAATTGCAAAGTTATGAAAATTAGCCTTTAATCTGCTTGAATGAGCTGGCTTCAGTACAGAGTCAGGGAATAAAAATTGCCTTTCCCTTCTACAATCTGATAATGAGTCCCACTCATTCAGTAAACTTGTTATGGAAGTGCGGACATAATGCTAGCTCTGTAGACTTCCATCTAAAATCTGATGACAGCTTGAAACCACTGTCATCTTGCTCCAAAAGGAATGTGCAGGCTCTCAGTGAGATTTACCAGGGCAGCTCTGTTCAATCACTGTGCTGCATTGTGCCAATGCCTCCCAGAAAAATGCTGAGATCTTCCAGACTGCTCCTCTGTACACTGCAGTCAGCTAGACAGTCTCAGTGTGATATCCACTTGGATGTCTTTCAGGCAGCTCAGCCTCACAAAGCTCCAAACTGAGCCCGTGTCCCCTCTGCCTCTTCTCTACCCCAGCAGTTTCCCCAGCACTTAGAATATAATGCAAGCTCTTGGACATCGCTGACCAGGCCCAATGCTCCTGCCTTATTTATTTGGTGGCTTAGATACCCACTGGGTACATCCACATGTGTGAGGATGTGGTCCTAGATTAGGGATGACGGTAGGATGTGGAGCAAAGGTGCAGGAAAGTCCTGCAAGGGAGTGGTGGCCTTCAGTGCACACAGAGCAATGGCTGAGAGCCTTCTGCTGTGCTTTGTACCCATTTTTTGCTGCTAACAGATGACAGAGAGGCCATGGAGAACCTTCTGTCTTTTGGGAAGTGACCCTTCACAACTCTGTCCAGAAGCCACACTCCCTCGCTGGCACACAGGCTGTAGGGTGCCTAAGCTAGCGTCTCCCAAACTAGACCGTCAGGATATCGCAGTCTCTTCTCACCCTGAGTGAGGTCAAGTAGAAAGCTGCAGATCTTTCTGTCTCTGATAGAAGACTGTTTCCACCAGAGACAACTGGCTGGTCCGTAAGACCTGCTGCCCCAACTCCACCACCAGCACCGTATATCTTCATTTCTAAACCTCCCATTTGGTCTACCTAGGATTCCACCACCCACCCACCTACCCACCGCAGGCTCCTCTCCTAGCACATCTTGGCCTGTTTCTGGCTCCTGCTCAGGCAATGGGCTGTGTTCTGCAGCTCCATATTTGGTAATTTTCTTGGTCTCTGGTGAGCTTTGGCCTAAGTTTAACTCTTCTTTCCTTTGGGCTGTGAAATATCTGGTGAGTAGAATCCAACCCCGCGTACCTTGGGAAGTGAACCTTCCTTTTTGAAGTGCTTCATCACACACCCCTCGTGATTCCCCTAGCAGCCACCAGGAGGCAGTAAGCAATAACGGATGCAGCTTCCCAGCTAAAACCTACCCCTCCCCACTAGGGAAAGATGCAACTCTCCCACTTCTGTGTGAAATGAAAGCAGTAACCTAAGACACCCAGGACATACCTGGTCTGGAAGCTGGCGTAGCGGAGGAGTTGGGAATGGGAGTGCCTGTTGGAGGGAGTTACAGAGTCCTTTTGGGGACTCTCAGTTGGGAAAGAGAGTGGAACGTTATCTGAGTGGGGTGAACACATGGCAGGAGCCCAGGTGAGAGGTTTGAGTGCATTTGTGCAGAGATAATAGTTGAAGCCTTGAGATGGGGGGACCGTATGATACACTGGCTACGTCTGTGTTTATGCTCCCAGCTAGAGGAATCATTACTTTATATGGTGGACCATGCCGTTTAACAACACTGGCTTCTAGATAGGCTTACAGGCTGTTCCCTGCTTATCGAGTCTGAAGTTTGCATCCATAAATTTGAGAGGAGAGAAATTTAGAGAAAGGTAACACTAGTCTCTGTCCTCTATCCTTGACTCAAATGCAGACACTCAGCTGGGCATAGTGGCGCATACCTGTGATCCCAGCACTTAGGAGGCTGAAGCAGGAGGATAGCTGTATAGTTCGAGGCTGGGTTACATAGTGAGTTCGAGGTCAGCCTGAACTACATAGTGAGACTGTCTCAAAAAACAAAACAAAACAAATAGGTAAAAAAAATGCAGGTGCTCTGGAGAAGGTGAGGGGGTAGGTGGGGATCCAACTGAATAAAAGTTTTAAAATAAGTAAAAGCTCTTCCAAGAGGTTAGATACTTGGTGACAGGAACCCTAAAAATGCATAGCTTATTCACATTTTATTATCTAGATTTATAAGACACCAAAGACTGCACATTCAACTATCTCAATGTGAAAAGCAGTTATTTATTTTGACTGTTTTTCTCATTAGCAGTTATGTATATTTTTCTACCTTCTGAAATTTATCAAACGCCTTATTACAATTTTTCTATTCATTTCTATGGAGGAAAAATTTTAATGTGTTCCTTTTAGTATCAACTGATACTTTGGGGTTTTAGATTTTTTAAAAATTATGCTCCTTGATATTTCATGTGCAAAGGTGTATATAAATCTAAACTTTGGATGTGACTGTGCACTAATATCTCATTAGATAGTTGTTTATTTTATAGGCAGTTTTGTTTATCAGTTGTTTTGCGTTTTTATTATCTGTGACCCAACTCTCTAGAACCAACAAGATAGGAGTTTCTCCCCCCTATTTACTGCAAAGAGAAATTTTTCTTCAAGAAGTAACTTAGGACCAATGTTAACAGAATATTACAATTCTTGTTCTTCATCTTAGAGCATTTATGGGGACTGTTTTCCTGAATGCCACTTGGGTTTTTGAGTCATATAGAGATATTTGAAATTCTCCATTATAGCCAGCTGACTGGCTTCTGCCTTTCATATCTTTGCAAACATAAAATCATGCTGTAGAAAAGGAGATGAAAGTGGTACCACCCTGGAATACCAAGAAATGATACTCAGTGCCTAATAAAATGTGGGCTGGAGAAATGATTTGGAGAGCTTATCCAGCCCTTATTCAATATGGGCCAGCAATTCCAGGCTCCTTCCCATTATCTGTGTTCTCAGGATTCTTTTCAGATCACTTCCTGAAAGAATAAAAGCATCCACCATGAGAGTGACTTCTTAGGCGAGGTGTAGCAGCAGCAGTGTCTCCATCAGCCTGTCCCTAGGGCACCTGGGAAACTGGCCAGAGCTGACGCAGAAGATGGTCCTGTCCACAGTGGTGGCACTGCTGGCACCACCCAGGGGCACAGAGCGCCTTCTAGAGGGGTGCAAACTGGGGATGAGCCCAGGGGCCCCTGAGACTCCCAGGCAGGAGGAATGAACTCTGATTTTCTTAGCATGGTTGGGAATTTACTGTGAGTTTCTTTCTTTAACCTTTAAAGACCTATATTGATAATATAAGTTAGTTTTTCTTCATCTTGAAATTATATATTTCCCCTTCTATGTTTTGATTAAAAAGTGTATGTGTGTGACAAAAGCCATTTGCACCCCATTTCTAAATTTTAGAGTGTGACACAATCCTAGTTTTTACAAGTCATATAAAGTTCAAGAAAAATACAAGTAACTGTTAGGGGAAAATCCTATGAAAACCACAAAATTAAATTATCAAATGTTAAGGATCCAAGGAGATAAATATATATACATATCCCTTTGTGGGTGGAAAAGTGCCAGGAAATGGGAAAATAGCAATAACAATGTGCTAAACTTATAAGAAGAAACAGATGATTAAATTTTCATGGCCTTTAAATATTGGAGAATTGCTCTCTTTTATATTTGAAGTTTAATAAAATTCATGCCAACCAGCTTCAGTTCAACAAACAAATATTTATTGAGCATTTATTGTCTGGCCAGACTGGGGAAACGAAGATGAGTTAGATGCGGGCCTTGCCCTTGCGGCTCATGGTCTATTAGGGAGAATGGATGAACGGCAAGTACTTACGTAACACAATGCAGTGCGCTCTACAATCCAAGTATATATGCGTTGCTATGGAGCACAGGCAGGAGAGCAGTAAATTCCAAAGAAAGCTAGTGACAAAGGCCACATTTGAATTGTGCCTTGAAGCACGTGCAGCATTTTCAGGTTAGAGAGGGGGTAGGAGGAAGTGAGTGCAGCATCAGGGCAGGAGGGACAGAGGAGAGGGAAGAGGGACGTAATGAGCAGTAAACACCAAGACGTGGGCACAGGAACTGCCCAGGAGTGGCTCGAAGATGGCGAAGTGCGTGGAATATCGGGGACGGAGTCCAGTTAGCTCTGAGCATGGGGTGAGGTACAGAGAGGAGTAAGTGATAAACAAACACAGAGTGTGGCTTCTGAACACTTCGGGTTCTGTAGCGAAGACTTTGGAGCAGTTTTGAAGGTGGTGGGGATGATGGTGCGGTTCAGTGCTTGGGAACCAGGAGAGCCTGGGTGGTGACATCAATGAACAGGCCACCTCTGAGGGTTGTGCACTGAACACCTGGGCGAACACATGGAGGTCACTAAAGGAGATGGGACAAGGGACAGCTCGGATGAAGGACAAAGGAGAAGTGATAGAATGAGTCTAGATTGGAACTTGTGTGATAGAAGAAACCGAGCTGTAAGAGTGCAGGGAAATGTGGGTAAGGGGAGTTCGTGACATAGGCAGAGACTGAATGTTACTCAGCCTTGCCTGGTATTTCCTAGCTCAGTGAAGGTGACACCTCCTTCTTCGCTGATAGCCATGCCACTACATGTTCTATCTTTACAGTATCTAATGCTATGGGGAAATCTAGAATAATATGAATCATAAGCAAATTTAAATTTCTTTCTTTCTTTCTTTCTTTCTTTCTTTCTTTCTTTCTTTCTTTCTTTCTTTCTTTCCTTCTTCTTCTTTCTTTCTTTCTTTGGGTACTGGGCATGGAACTTGGGACCTTGTGCTTTCGAGGCAGGCGGCAGAACCACTGAGCTAAATCCCCGGCCCTAAATTTCTTTAAAAAGGCATATCTCCTTGACTTTTAGAAATCTGGACTTGTTGCCTCAACAGCTCTTTTCATGGGACTCTCTCTTTCAGAGGAGTATCTGTAACTTTGTTGTGCATTAGATGACGTTTGAAAACTGGAATTGTGCCATGTACAATTATTACATCTCAAATAAAAAACCAATTAAACCATTGGGATTGAACTACACTTCAGAATTTGGAAATGGGTTTTATATACTCATCTTTCAACTCTTAAAATACAGTAAGTCCCTGACTTATGAACATTTGAATTGAGAACGTTCACCGATGTACTGTATAAGACTCACTTTGTCAGCTTATGAACGAATCCGACTTAATGAACAATTCTCTCAGAATGGAACCCGTTCGTAAGTCAGGGACTTACTGTATGTGTCTTTTGGGATATCCTAAAACCCCATTTGAATAGAGGTTGCTCACAAAAAAATTCAAACAAAATTTAAATTATATATAAAATATATAATATAAAATCAATTTTTATCTATTAAAATCAGTTTCTCTTTATTGAACTTTACTGTGAAGTTCATATGTGTAAAGAGGTAATATGGAGGTAATACTCTAACTCTGGATGATTTGCCCAGGTGTGACACTAGGACTGTTACCATCACTATATCTGACTTCAAGTCTCGTGGTAAAACACGCTGCCATATGCATTTACCATGGCCAGGACTTTTGGAAAGGATCCAGTTGTTTGTATACGCATGTGCTTTTCTACCTGGTAATCAGATTAAAGATGTTAAAAAATAAAACAAGCAGGTCCTCTATTCTTCAGCTTCATTCCTAAGTGAATTCAAAGCACAATTGTATAGGATTCCTTCTGTTTACACAAAATGCAACTCTTTCATAAGTAAAGAAGGCTGGATAACTTTACCAATAGCTCCTTAGGATCCTGACTGTCACTGCAGAAAGTTCCACTTGTTTATTTCACAACTAGGAATGAGGAGAGGAAAGACTGTAATTCTCTGTTGTCATATGCTGTAGAGAAATGTTAGAGGAGACCTTTCTCATGGGCCACAATGGGTAAGGATCTTTAATACACACTTCAGGGAACCTAAAACATCGACCACTGACTCATCTCTCTTGCGTTCTTGACACTTAAAATGGGCTTTGCCTATGAAGGTTTACCTCTTCTCTCTTTTACAAAATGAAAATGGTTTTAATATTATTATAAAAATCATACTTTCTTATTGAGAAAAATGAACAATGCAGAAAATATCATACAAAAAATCCTACTGTTGAAATACTCATCTAGATTTTTTTTCTGTAACTGTACGCAAAATATTATCAAGAAAAATTACATCATATTATAGCTGTTTTTAATGCTATTTTATTCTATAAAGTCCTAATGCCCCTGTATCAAAAAACATAGAGGTACGTCACCATTTTTATTGATTGTGTAGATGTTTGTAGACTTTTAGCAGGATTTGTTATTACAAATGCTGCTGTAAAGTCCTATCCATAAATCTTTGTGCAGTTGTCTGATTACTTCTTTTAAAAACTTTTATCAGTCTCTTGAGTCACTCCTGTGCAACTCAGGTTCTGTGAGCGTGTCGGACCTGGTCCGCACCGCCTTTCTCGCTTGTATTCCATCCTTTTGCAGTCAAGATGCCTGAGGAGGTGCACCATGGAGAGGAGGAGGTGGAGACTTTCGCCTTTCAGGTAGAAATTGCCCAGCTCATGTCTCTCATTGTCAATACCTTCTACTCCAACAAGGAAATTTTCCTTCAGGAGTTGATCTCTAATGCTTCTGATGCCTTGGACAAGATACACTATGAGAGCCTGACAGACCCTTCCAAGTTGGACAGTGGCAAAGAGCTGAAGATTGACATCATCCCCAACCCTCAGGAGCAAACCCTGACTTTGGTGGACACAGGCATTGGTATGACCAAGGCTGACCTCATAAACAACTTGGGAACCATTGCCAAGTCTGGCACAAAAGCATTTATGGAGGCTCTTCAGGCTGGTGCAGACATCTCCATGATTGGGCAGTTTGGTGTTGGATTTTACTCTGCCTATCTGGTGGCAGAGAAAGTGGTTGTGATCACAAAGCACAATGATGATGAGCAGTATGCCTGAGAGTCTTCTGCTGGGGGATCATTCACTGTCCGTGCTGACCATGGGGAGCCCATTGGCCGAGGCACCAAGGTGATCCTACACCTCAAAGAAGACCAGACAGAGTACTTGGAGGAGAGGCAGGTGAAAGAGGTGGTGAAGAAGCACTCGCAGTTCATAGGCTACCCCATCACCCTCTATTTGGAGAAGAAATGAGAGAAGGAAATCAGTGATGATGAGGCAGAAGAAGAGAAGGGTGAGAAAGAAGAGGAAGATAAAGATGACGAGGAGAAGCCCAAGATTGAAGACGTGGGCTCAGATGAGGAGGACGACACTGGTAAGGATAAGAAAAAGAAAACCAAGAAGATTAAGGAGAAATACATTGATCATGAGGAACTGAACAAGACCAAGCCAATTTGGACCAGAAACCCCGATGACATCACTCAGGAGAAATATGGAGAATTCTACAAGAGCCTCACCAATGACTGGGAAGACCACCTGGCAGTCAAGCACTTCTCTGTAGAAGGTCAGCTGGAATTCAGGGCATTGTTTTTCATTCCTTGGCAGGCTCCCTTTGACCTATTTGAGAAGAAGAAGAAGAAGAACAACGTCAAACTGTATGTCCGTCGTGTGTTCCTCATGGACAGCTATGATGAGTTGATCCCCAAGTACCTAAACTTTATCCGCAGTGTGGTTGACTTGGAGGACCTGCCCCTGAACATCTCCCAAGAAATGCTCCAGCAGAGCAAGATCTTGAAAGTCATCCACAAAAACATTGTTAAGAAATGCCTTGAGCTCTTCTCTGAATTGGCAGAAGATAAAGAGAACTACAAGAAATTCTGTGAGGCATTCTCAAAAAATCTGAAGCTTAGAATCCACGAGGACTCCACTAACAGGTGATGCCTTTCTGAGTTGCTGTGCTATCATACTTCTCAGTCTGGAGATGAGATGACATCCCTATCTGAGTACGTGTCTCGCATGAAGGAGACACAGAAGTCCATCTACTACATCACTGGCGAGAGCAAGGAGCAGGTGGCCAACTCTGGCTTTGTGGAGCACATGCAGAAACAGGACTTCGAGGTGGTGTACATGACTGAGCCCATTGATGAATACTGCGTACAACAGCTCAAGGAGTTTGATGGGAAGAGCCTGGTCTCTGTGACCAAAGAAGGCCTGGAGCTGCCTGAGGATGAGGAGGAAAAAAAAAGATGGAGGAAAGCAAGGCCAAGTTTGAGAACCTGTGCAAACTCATGAAGGAAATCTTAGATAAGAAGGTTGAGAAGGTGACAATCTCCAATAGACTTATATCTTCACCCTGCTGCATCGTGACTAGCACCTATGGCTGGACAGCCAACATGGAGCGGATCATGAAGGCCCAGGCCCTCCGAGATAACTCTACCATGGGTTACATGATGGCCAAGAAGCACCTGGAGATCAACCCTGACCACCCCATTGTGGAGACGCTGCGGCAGAAGGCTGAAGCTGACGAGAATGACAAGGCCTTCAAGGACTGGTGGTGCTGCTGTTTGAAACTGTGCTACTGTCTTCTGGCTTCTCCCTGGAGGATCCCCAGACCCACTCCAACCGTATCTACCTCATGATCAAGCTAGGCCTGGCCATTGATGAAGATGAGGTGACTGCGGAGGAGCCCAGTGCTGATGTTCCTGATGAGATCCCTCCCCTCGAAGGGGATGAGGATGCATCTCAGATGGAAGAAGTTGATTAGGAGCTTCCACTGTAGGAAACCTGTGCCCTCTGTATAGTGTCCCCATGGCTCCCCCAGCAGCCTAAGTGGCCCTGTCCCACCTCGCTCCCTCTGCTGATGTCTAGTGGTTTCTCTTGCTCTGTGTGGAAAGCAGGAAGCAAGGGCCTCAAGCCCCACCCCTCCATTATTTGACAGCAGGGTTAGATGTTGTGTATTGTGATTTTATTTTTTGTTTATTTTGTTCTGAAATTAAAAGTATGCAAAATAAAAAAAACTTTTATCAAATATTGTAACTATAAAATGATGTTTTAAGCATGTATAAAGTATAAAAAATAAATATAAAATGTTGTTTCTTGTACACTACTTCTGTATTGTGATTCTTTTCTTCTTTCTTCTTTTTGGCCTTTTGCTAAATAAGAGTTTTTTCCATTTTTCTCCCCCTCTGCTAGTTTGAAAGCTATATTTGTTTCATTTTTTTACCAGTTACCCTAGCAATTATAACATCCATTCTTAAGTCTAAAATTAATATATTTCTATTTTTCTCAAGCAAAAATTCTTAGGTAACTTTAACTCCAATCACTCCTCTTCTGACATTACAGTGTTTTAATTTTGCCTTGTTTTTTATAACCCCACAATTAGACCTACGGTGTTGTTCTGTACTATAATGCTTATATAGATTTATTCATGCATTGACCCATTATTTTCTACACCTCAAGTCTTTCATCAGGATCATTTTTCTTCTTTCCAAAGTATGTTCTTCCGAATGTACTCCAGTGATGGTCTGTTGATGGTTTACTCTCTTGTTCTTTTCTGAAAATGTCTTATTTTTTCCTCTCCATTTTTGTTAGCTTTAACATATATCTCATTTTAAGTGGGCAATTAAATGAGTGTAAGTTTACAGAGCTATGTAGCCATCACTGCAGTCTAATTTTAGAATATTTCCATCACTCTGAAAAGAAATCTTGTAAGCATTTGTAGTTAAGCCCCAGCTCATCCGCTTGCTCTTCTACTTGGTATCTGTGTAGATTGGCCTTTTCTGCACATTTCCTACAGGTAGACTCACATCATGTGTCTGGATTCTTTTGCTTAGTATGTTTTTGAAGTTCACACCTATTACAGCATGTATATACTTCCTTCTTTTTAATGATAAGTGGTGTTCTAATGTATGACTGTACCACATTTTGTTTATCTCTTTACTAATTGGTGTACATTTCCATTTGGAGCTATTGTGAATGCTGCTGTGAACATTCATATACAAGTCTTTGAGGGGACATATCTCTTCATTTCAGTAGATACCTGGGAATGAAACTCTTGGGTTGTGTTATTAATCTATTCTTTTTTTTTTTTTTGGTACCAGAGATTGAACTGTTAATCTATTCTTAACATTTTAAGAAACTGCCAAACTGGTTCCCAAAGCAGCTGCACCAATTTTATAATTGCCTTTAGCAATTACAAAGTTCAAGTTTTCCTGTATCTCTGCTTATACTTGTTACTATTTACATTTTTGTTGTTTTATATTATAACCATCTTGGAAGTGTGATATGATAGCACATTGCAGTTTTAATTTGCATTTTCTTAACAAGTAGTAAGGTAGGACATCCTTCCATGTGATTATTGGCCATTCATACAACTTCTTTGGTGAATTGTCTATACAAATGTATTTTCTTGTCCTTAAAAAAATACAGTTTTGCTTGGCATACAACTCTAGCTGTATAATTTTATTTTAGTATAGAAAAACACTATTCTGTTTTTGTCTGGATTTTGTTGCTACTCTAGAGGAATTGGCTACCAATTTAATTGTCTTTTCTCTCTAGATAGTTTTTTTTTAAATCTCTGGCTGTTCTTTGTTTCTGGTGTTCTTTAGTTTCACTGTGATGTGCCTATATATGTATTTCTATATATCTGTTTATTTGTCCTATTTGGGGTTCATTCAGTTTGCAGTTGTTATTTTATTCACCTACAGTATTTGCTCTTTTTTCATTCTTGTCTTTCTTAAGCTTTGCTGAGATGGCTGTTAGAGCTTATCACACTAGCCTACATGTCTCTCAACCTTTCATATTTTCCATTTATTTTATCCTTTGTGAAATATCATCAGATTTATTTCCACTTTTCTAATTCTCTCTTTGGCTGTATCTAATCTGCCGTTTAACCCATTATAAACTGTTGTGGTAGGCAGAATAATGGACCCTTAAAAAGAAGCTATGCATATGTCACCTTATGTTGCAAGACTTTACAGATGGAATCAAGGTTAAGGATCCTGTTATAGGAATGTTATCCTGGATTATCCAGGTGGGCCCAATCTAGTCATGAAAGCCTTAAAAGTGGAAGAGGAGGGCAAAAGGATGGGTGAGAGAGACAAAATAGGAGGAGAAAGAGAGACTGAGGTTGTGAGAGTGGAGATCTTTAACTCAACTATAAGAAAGTGGATTCTACCAATCACCCATGTGAACAAGGGCATAGATCTGCCCCTGCAACCTACAGAAAGAAACTTAGCTTTGCAGCAACACCTTAATTTTAGACCAGTGAGACTTGTGTTGTACTACAGAGCTACTCAGTAATAAATTTATATATAAGTTGCTGATTTTGTAGTAGTTTGCTACAGCCCCAATAAAACAGTGTGAATTTTAAATTTTATTTATTTTTTGTTTCCAGAAGTTCTGTATGGTTCATTTTCAGTTACACAATTCATGTTTATGGCTTCCTATTTAATACTCATTTTCAGTTACCTTTTAAAATTCAATATAGTAAAAACATACTTTACAACATGCATCTGACAATTTACTAAGATCTTTATAGATATGGTTTTGTTTTCTGTTGTTGATGCTAACTCTTAGAGTTCCTTGCTTCTCTCTACATTTTAAATTTTTTAATTTGTATTTTGTTGTGATGGTGGTAATGAGACCTAGGACCTACACATATTCTACCACTGAGCTACATCAGTTTTTAAACTTTGGACTGTGAGTTCATGTCGATTGGAAATTAACTGTTGGATTCTCGAGTTCTGAGTTGAAAGTCTGTTGTGCCAGGGGAGATTTGTGTTTATTTTAATCAGGGGCCCGTAGAACATCCTGGAACCACCATAAATTAAATTCATAGCTTGAGTTTCTTCAAATTGCACAGGTAATATGAATGTTAATGTCACAAACTTGGTGAACTAAGAATTTTCAGGAAGCACTTTTTTCCCTATTCAAGGGCAAGCTAGACAGAACAAGTTATCTGCTGTTCCCTTGAGATGGGTGGATTCTTTCTAGTCTACCCTTACACAGAGGACATAGTCTGATTGTGTCTCAGATTTATATCAGAATTTCCTGGTAGACTTCCCACCTTGGGTATGAGGGCTTCCCTCACTTCACCAAGCTGTCCAAACAGAAACTTACAACCACCAGGGTAAGTTGATGCTCCCAAGGTAAAATATGGCTTATTTCTCTGGATTCTAGTTTTTACTCTATATTTTGTTTGAGCTGAGGCTTTCTTAATGTTTTTCCAGTTCATTAATATTTAATATTAATATTTAGAAATATAAGATATTTTTCTTATCCTTCATTTTTAGTTGTTTTTAGAAGGGTGGTTCATGGTAACAGCTGCACTGTACAAATGTCAAAAATAGAAATGTCTGATTTTTAAGATGAATTCTTAAATGTGAAATGCTATATTTAAAGGTATGTGAGTATAAAAATTTAAGGCACAGTACCATATTACAGAGACATTTCCTGTCCAATAAAATAAAAGAGAAAATCACTAATCTCAAGTATTTGCTGAATTCCTTCTACATTTGACTCTAACACCTATCAAAGGAAATGTGAATGTGTTATACATTTGGACAGGTACAACATTTACAAATGAACCCCCTCCCAGTCAAAATATTTGATGTTTATAGGAGTTCAAAAGAGAAAAGTTTAAACATGATCATGCTGTGCCACATTCTATCTTGGAAGGTCTACAGTGGTTGCCTGTTGTCTTTAGGCTCAAGTTTACAATCATTAAAGTAGCCTGCATGACCCTAAGTGGTCTAATCCCTGGCCCAGTTCCCTCTTCCCCTCTTCTTCTAGCTCACTGGCTCCAGCCTTACTGGCCTTGACTCTATTTTCAAATGCACTGAAATCCTTCTCACTTTCTCCTTCTGAAGGTCCTTTCTGCCTCCCACTGGCCCTACTGCCTGACTGACCTGCTTACCCAGATCTCAGATCTCAGCTCACAGGTGACTTTTTAAAGGACTGTGTCTGGTCTTTTGCCACTGACTCACACACAAACACACAACACAAATGCATGTGCATGTACACAAACACATGAGTGTCCAGATAACACCTAGCCAGTGCCTCAGGACAAAGGCTAAGTTCTTGCACCTCAGAGCATCTGGTCAACCCAAAAGAGCTATAGAGGAAGAAAGAGAGAGACCAAACTTGCTTAAAGCATCCTGTTTTCTTCCACAGGACTTTCTGCAATAGTGTAGTGTAATACACACTTCCTCTGCTAGAGAACAGGACTAAGTGTTGTTCACTGCCATATCCTGGAATCTAGCTCAGTGCCCGGTGTATGGTGACTAAATGGGTTTTAAACATGGGTGGCTGTGTTCTATTAGGTGGGGCAGATGGATGCCAGTAAATTCCCTTGGAAATCATAAAACAAATTAGAAAATGGAAAAACGAAACAGAAAGGATCAAGGAAATTTTAATAATGTACAATTCTCTGTGGACATAGGAGTAGTTCTCTTTGCTCTAACCAATTTGTCATATTGTACTAGACTTTTATGACCTAGCCCTGAGCAGAGAATAAAGGGAGATGTGCTCATTGTCCCACCCAAGGTGCTTAAGGCTAAAGATGGTCAAAATTGCCAAGCACCAAATTGGGTCACTGAGGACATTTGTGGAATCTCTTTCCCCAGAGATAAGAGACCTTTTCATTTCTGTGATGTTCTTGATGTACCAGTAGGAGGCAGTAAATAGAACCTCAAGTTTTTTTATTCCTGTAGGATATGATACTTTTCTTTGTGACTGGCTTTGATCTTAGAGCTCTTATTAGTTCATATAACTTTGGTAATTATTTTTGAGGGTCTATTTCTCTGTTACATTCTGAATATTCTTCCCATCAGGTATCAGAGTAACACAGCTTCTGCCGTGCTTGAGACAATCACCAACATTCAACCCAAGGAGAGTGGAGGTGGAGTGGGAGAGACGCGGGAGGCTATTGTTTACAGGTTGTCTGAAGATATGCTGAGCAAGCTGCCCCCTGATTATGTTCCCCATGAGGTAAGCCCTGTCCCTGCAGCCTGTGGGGTCAGCTCACACAGCTGGTTTTGCTTCTGGACCAGTATGGTCCTGTCCCTCCGTCTCTCTGCTCATTCCTTCTCCATTTCCAACTTTTCCTTTTACCTTCCGGTCTTCTCTTCCTTGACTTTTTTCATGTATCTTGCAAATTACCTTCACTTTCTCCAGCACCATCTCCTTTCCTTCCTACACTGCTTTCTCCTTCACTTGCCTTATCTGTACCCCTTTCCTATCTTCAGGTTCCTGTCTTTGAATGGGAGGACATCTGAAACCCACTAGGCTAGATGCCTCTCCCCACCTTCCTTACCTGCTTTGTCATTTCTTTTTCGTAACCTTTTGTTTCTGTCTCCAGCCCCATGCCTTTCACTCCCTTAGTGCTCTTAGCTACAGAATAGGAATGGGAACCATTTAAATGAATCCACTCCCCAGAATAGATGGCAGTGATTTTTGCCTTCCTGAACCTCCCAGGTGTTAGTTTGCTCACTTCAATCAGCTTTTCTCAAAAAACATGTTTTTATCTCAAGATCCCTTTACACAATGATTAAGGATCCCAAATAGCTTTTGTTTATAACTACTGATATTTTTTTCTACTGATATTTAATACATTAAAAATTCATACTAAAATTTTTTAAAATATTATTTTAAAAGAACAGCAACAAACCTGTTACATGTGAACATAAATAACATTCTTATTTTTAAAAAGTATATTATCTGAGACAAAAAAATGTATTGAGAAAATTAGTTTTTTGGCCCTTTTGTAAATCTCTTTATTATCTGGGTTTAATAAAAGATAGTTGTATTCTCATATCTGCTCTTGCATCCAGTCTGTTACATCATATGTCATGTAACCTCTGGTGAACTCCACTGTATATTCATGAGAGAAAAAACACATCAACTAATATCTTACTACCATAAAATAAAAAAAGAAAGTTTAACCTCATTGACCTCCTGCGCAAGGATCCTAGGGTCCTCAGGGATTCCAAACCCGTAAGTTTAGCTTTTCAGTAAAAAGGCCAGAGGCCGATGCCATGTGCTTGGCAAGCTGGGAGCCCCAGGCTACCTGGCTACAGACCTCCCACCTGCTGCTGGAATGCGAGAGATCTAGTGTGTAACTCTTTTGCAGTCCTTTTTCTCCTAGAGTTGGCCATGGGAATATTGTATTTGACCAGGTAAATGAAATACCAATCTAATTATTCATTTGTACATCCTAACACCTAAGTCTGATGACCATGAAAAACAATAGTTTGCTTGTTGTGGACTGTGAGGCAGATGATGAATTTCATCTGACAATGTTGCTAAAATCCATGTCTCTTCTTGTTCTTTTATCGTAGGCATCCTTCAGAACTTAAAATCATCCGAGAAAACATCATTTTCCATGATGGTTTCCTGTTGCTTCCTTTTAAAATTTCCTTCACAAATTAATTCATCCTTTGACAAAGCTTTCACAATGACCCAGTTATATACCTACTTCCACTATGCCTTAAGCTGTGCTAAACAAAAATTCAAACATCTTAAGGCCAAAAAGTGGAGGTATCAGTGGTTTGGCATTCCTTAAGATGCTTAAAATATTTTAACAGTAGATAGATGGCTTGCTGACTCAATTGATTTTTAATCACTTCTGGAACTGATTGAATAAGGTTGAGCAATCAGTGGGGTTAATGTGTATAAGCAGCCAGTTTCCAGTCTGGAGATTTCCAAGCAGCACACTTATCCACTCATTTGGATGAGGTCATAATGGGGCAGTGGCCGCCGTTTTGAGGACTCATTACCTGTGCTAAGTGCTTTCATACGCATTATATCACTTGGCCCTCTGGATCGCACCAGCAGAGACTAAGCTAAATTACAGGGCAAGAGTCTGAACACAAAGCAATCTGATTCTAGAACCTACCATCTTAACCAGTGTTAACCTGCGATGGGTGCCTGCAACAATAAAAAGGTTTTCTTACCTCTTGAAACAGTTTTCTTTTCCATTGTGTAGGTGGGAACCAAGGCATTTGGTTAAGATATTGAAATCAATGGCTTCGATAAGGAAGTATTTTTAGGTGGATAAATAAACATGGTAAGGACAGACCTTGGGCAGCTCATTGTATGTGGTTGTCAAAAGATAGATAAGGAAGAATATCTGCCTTCAAAGATTTTTAAAAATTGGTATGTGAAGGTGAAATAAAACTTACTCTAGATGACTCGACTACAAACTTGGTATTGCCAGAGGGAACTTTTAAGGCCTTGTGATAATCTGAGTTTTCCAGGTTTGTTTGGGGTCTGGTCCAAGAAGGCCAGGCAAAACTGAGTGTTGGGGATGTCACCAAGTAGATTTCTCTCTAGGAGGGAGTTTGTACCTAGAGACATCCAAAACTTCTTTCTGTTCCAAGATCACTTACTTTTTAGCGTTCTGGCACTTTGTCCTTTAAAATATGACAGTAAAGTGAATTTTGTAACTAGGAATATAATTACACCATTAGCTTCCTTAACAAAAATGTAGCTTTGTTACAGGAAAAGAGACTACCTGGTCCCAGAAACAATGAGACTCCTGCATAAGATTACAACAAATCTATAATTCTATTTAATAAAAAGGCAATTTTAGGCTGGAACAATAATCATACTCAAAATAAGATCAGTACCAAAATTACATTTTCAAGGGTCTAAGTTTTCCCCCAAGCCTGGCTCTATCTCAAGTAAAGCATTTATTTCCATTTATTATTTTTTAATTTAATTGTTTTTACTGGGGCTTTGCTATGGTTGCCCAGACTGATCTCCAACTCCTATCCTCTCATATTAGCTTCTCGAGCTGGGACCACAGCTGGAACTATAGGCACATGCCACCGTGCCTGGCAAGTGTCTCCTTTAGAACCCTCAGCAGGCCATGGCAACTTGGGGCTAACATAATAAAGAAGTCTGGGCTATAGTGGCCAATACCTGGGCTTAGTTTCCCACGTGTGAGGTTGCAAATGTATTTCTATAATTTCCCTTTTCCTTAAGAGTAAATTTCCAAGCCTGGTGTGGTGGCACATAGCTGTAATGCCTACACACTGGGAGGCTGAAGCAGGTGGACTCCAAGTTCCAGCCCAGCCTGGTCAACTTAGTAACTTAGCAAGGCCCTATCTCAAAATAAAATAAATCCAAAGATTTTTTAAGAGCTGAGGATAGAACTCAGTGTGAAGGCCCTCAGTTCAATCTCTCAGTACTACTAAAAAAGAAAGAAAGGAAAGAAAGAAAGACAGAAAGAAAGAAAGAAAGAAAGAAAATAAAATTAATTTCAATAGAGTGGTCAATGATTGAAAGCACATACACTCGCTGTTCAACCAGCAGAGGCTGAGGAGCTTGGGATGGAGGTGGGAAACCGCCTTGGAGCATACAGAAATGTCAGTTCTGCAAGCAGGATTTGGGAGAATACCTGAAGGTGAGTATGTGGTGCGGTGAACTGTGGTTGTAATGTTATTTGCTCCACTCACACACGTGGTCACGCTCATGCTGCTCAGTGTGATGTCCCTGGTTCCTGTTGAGTTTGTGCTGTCCCCCTTCCTCTGTTCACTGGGGTGACCCAGATGCAGCCAGAGACTTCGTTGGCTGAAGGAAACATGTGCCCCAGGCGAGGGGTCTGTTCTGTCAAAGCGGGAGGGTCTGGGGGACCTGAAGCTCATTTGCCACTGTCATTTTAGGCCTCAAGAGGGGGCATGGGCATCTCTGGATGAGAATCTTATGCCTCTTGCTTCTTGGTGACTGGGGGCTGATACATCATTTAAGTCTGGACTCTCTCTGGCTGTCCCTCCTCATCCCTCCTCTCCTGGCATCTCTCAGACTGTGGCCAGCAGAAAGTTCAAAGCCCTTTATGAGTTCCTGCCTGTATTTGTAGTCAATCTCTTCTTGGCACATGCCGCTAAACTGAAATGTGAATAGGTATTGGCTTATTTTCCAACAATTGTTATATTTTATTGTTCCCACAACCACAGGCATTTCTATCGATTTCTAAAAAATGGTCAGTGAATGATATATCAAAAGGAACAAATGACAGGTGCTTAATGGCTCTCCCACAAAGTCAAATATTTTCACTGATTAG
This sequence comes from Heterocephalus glaber, assembly GCF_000247695.1. The sequence goes on along the minus strand of NW_004624754.1, from coordinate 19,275,837 downwards.
ATTAGGAAAGGCTCCTTTTATCCCTCACAGCCAAGACAACCGTGATCTTAAGAAACCACAGTTAATCGTATTCGTTGGTACCTGCTCTGCAAAGATTTTGTCTATATTAACTTTTTCTGACATTCCTAATAACAACTCTGCCAGCTTAATGAAAAAAAAAATATCCCGCTTATAAAGGTTAGATTGCAAAAGAATATTTAACTGACACTTAGTACTTAATCATTTGGAAGGAGGAAGAGGTACAATTTATTTCAGCTTTTTAAAGTACATTTCCAATTATCAACTAAGTACAATCAGTAGGAAATAAAAATCATTTTAGTTGAACAGTAGTTTTTGAAGCTCAGAAAATGGGGACTTTAATGGCAAGTTTGGTTCTGCAAGAGATGTTTTAGAGTTCATTTGGTCTGGTGGAAATACATCCAGAGGGGAAAAAGAATTGGGAAAGGAGAAGGCAATGGAAGAGAAAGGATAGATGATACAAAGTCTTTTTTTATTATGTCGTATGCTTTGTTTTAGGTGAAAGCTCGTTTGATAAAAATGGGCCATCTTAATTCAATGAACATATTTCTTAGACAAGAAATTGACAGAATGCAAAAAGTCATCTCAATACTTCGCATTAGCCTGAGTGACCTCAAGTTGGCCATTGAAGGAACAATCATTATGAGTGAGGTGAGCACTTGGTCCCTCAGTAGTCATCTCCCTCTTTTGTTGCTGTTTCTTAGTCATGTATTTTACCCTTATCCTCTTCAGAACTTGAGAGATGCCCTGGACAACATGTACGATGCTCGAATCCCTCAGATCTGGAAAAGGGTGTCCTGGGATTCATCCACACTGGGCTTTTGGTTCACTGAACTTTTGGAAAGAAATGCTCAGTTTTCTACTTGGATATTTGAAGGGAGGCCCAATGTGTTTTGGATGACTGGTTTCTTCAATCCCCAAGGTATGTGCTCGCAGGAGAGCATGATCAATGTATATTGCATAAAACACTCCAGAGGCGCAACTAGTAGGTGATGGGTGTATCCGTTCAAAAGCTGGAGAACATGGGTAATCCTAATAGTGTAACATTCAACTTGAAATTCTTCTTACCACGTTTATTCCACAATGTAGTGGTGAAATCTTCCCTTTTCATTTCCACTCCTTTTAGCAAACCATCGATTTGCAGTTAGGACACTGAAAATATTTTTTAAATGATCTCAAACTTAAAGGGTTTTGTTGTTGTTGTTTGTTTGTTGGTACAGGGGATTGAACTCAGAACCTGGGGGTTGTGAGGCAGGCAGGGTGCCACTGAGCTAAATCCCGACCCTCAAACTTTAGTTTTTAAATGTTTGTGAAAAAGAGGACGAGGAGGAGGAGGAGGAGGAGGGAAGAGGGAGGGAAGGATCTCCAAAAGATGCAAAAATTGTTCCTAGAAGTCAGAAAATTAGACTGACTTTGAAAACCATTACATGGCAAAAGTATTCAGTGAGCTTTGGGGGTCTTCCTCCCTTCCCAGGATTTTGGGTCCCCCCCCAAAACAGTCTTTTAAATTTTGCTTCATTTATTCCTTCGTTTTAGAAATGTGAACTGAGAAACATCATAGAGTTCAGAAGGTTCAGAAACTAAGCAAATTTTTGTCTTATTGCATGCAACATAGGCAGTTTTGCTTCTTACAATTTTGGGGGCACAGAGATGTTGGATTTCTTATGGCTCAGCACCTGATAGTTCCATTTATATGCAGCTTAATAAATGGTCACCTCTATCCACGTTGAGTAGAGGCAGCCAAACAGAAAGCACTAGGTCCTATATAATTCTGTTTTTATGACAGAAAGGACAGGCACCATGGATCTGTGGTTTAAAGGTCAGGATGGTGGTGGTTACCCTTAGGGGAGGGCAGCAATTAGAAGAGACCTGGGAATGTTCTGTTTCTGGATCTGCATGCTGGTTACGTGCCTGTATTCCCTTGGTGAAAATCCACCAGCTGTGTGCTTACGGTTTGTACAGTTCTCTTTTAGAAATAATATTTCAATAACTATTATACTCTGATAGTATACATTTCATTGTCCTCTGTGTACATACATTTATCTGTTTGCTTGATACATTTTCAAGAGCCTTAAAAGCTTCTAAATTTGTAACACTAACCATGGTGATTTCTCTGAGTACACTGAACTATACATAATGTATTATTGTGTCAGGAGCCTTTAGATTTGTAAGGGGCAGCCCTCAGATTTCACTGATCTATTTTTCTCCCAAGATTTCCACTAAATATGAGGAGGAGAATTTCATTGCTGTTCTTGGCTTTCATGTATCTACTTATGAGTGTTTTTCTTTCTTGTAAGCCCTCTGTTGAGTAAGCTGTCACCAGGTAATTCCTGGCCTTTCGTGTGCTGCCCCTTTGTTAAGCACCTTCGGCAGAGATTTGAGACCAGACACCTGCCCTAAAGGGGCCCATAATCTGCTTGGTAAGATGGACCTGTCGGCAGCCTTAGCATGGTGTGATAATTGTGCTACCCGCATGACAGCAAAGTGCCACAGTAACACAGAGGTCAGAGGGGTTAATTCTGCTCAGAGAGGGGCTTTCCATGGGAAGCAGTGTGTGGGACTTGCAGAGGCGGGGATGCAAAGGCAGAGGCCTGGGCCAGGCAAAGACATGACAGTGGAACAGGAGCCCAGCGTTGCCACGGCTTGGGAAACAAGAGGTGGGATTGAAGCTGGAAATGGGAAGTCTTCTGGGAGTTCTGGCTCAATCATAAGGGCGGTGGGAAGTCACCAAAGGTCAGAAGGTCCAGGAGATGACAGAGGGTGGACTGGAATATGGGGCCCAGGGCAGTGAGACTCACCAGGTCCCCAGAGGAGAGCCAGGGACTTAGCCAAGAGCAGAGGAGGGGGCAGATGTGATAGGGGGAGGGGGGGTGATAAAATGAGGGTCCCTGAGAGAGCAAGAGAGGCAGTGGCTTAGGCTGAAAGCGAAATATAGGACAGGGAGCCGAGCAAGAGGGACGGGCTGGAGGTCAAGCAGGGAGGGAGTCCCAGCTTGGTCAGAGGGCTTTGGGAGCATGCGAGTATGTGAGCAGAGAAGGCACATGGGCCAGAGATGCTGAAAACCACGAGGCTTTTGAGTGGGCCTTTGATATTCAGCAACCAAGGGAGCAAAATTTGTCTCTGGCTTCACAGAAACAAGTGACTGAGTTATATATCATAGCAAAAGATTTCTTTCAATGGTTGTTGTTTTTTATTTTTATTTTCCTTTCTCATTAAAAATGTGATTTAAAATAGCCAAGTGATAATCTTTAGCACTGAGAACTACTCTTTAAATGAACTAATTGTTATTGTTATGAACTAATCTGTAATGGTTAATATGTATTAAGAAATGCTACAGGGCCGGGGGTTTAGCTCAGTGGTTTCGCTGCCTGCTGTGCAAGCGCAAGCACCCGAGTTCGATCCCAGGTACCAAAAAAAAAAGAAATGCTACAAAATACGTAAAGAAATGTGAACGTAGAGGTACATTTCAGTTTACTTCTTACTAGCTTTCACTTATAAATAATATGCATAACCTTCTCTACGATTTGTCTCTGTTCACTGTATAGAAGACTTGAGGTCAATTCTTCCTGAACACTAATCACTTGTCAGCTTCCTTTTCCACCCCTTGACGTGAAGGACAAAATACTTTCTGTTCTGCATCACTAGACCAGTTCTAGAAAACATGAAGACCACAGCAGCTCTGTGCTTGTTCACAGGCAGTGTGTAAACAGAGGAAGTACTTTCCAGCTGGAAGACTTTTGGTCTTCGTTTGACATCAACAGTAGATTTCTCAACTTGAGTGTGGTTCCTGAGTTTTGTCTTCTAACCTAGTCTCCTCCAATGAAAAAAGAAATTGTTTCTTCAACCCAAGACTTTTAAATTAATGGCTTCGAAATTAATCCCACATATTCAAGTAAAACACAATGCAGTTTGGAAAGAGGCTGTAGTTTCACCACAGATTTTATATATATACAGATATATATATTATATACAGATTATATATATAATATTTATATATATTAAATATATATTTATATTTATATATATGATATATATAAAATCACCAGGGCTAAAAAAGACAATAAAATACTTGAAAATGTTGTGTTCACATATGACTTAATTTCTATCATCTTATGAGGTAATATGGCATCTGACACCATCTGCCGTGTTTCTCATCATGCCCCTGGTGACTTCTCAAGTGGCTTTAAGACCCATGCTCCTGCAGGGACAGCTGACTTGCTTCAGTTGCCCCCTCAGGGTCTGAGCTGGCACTGTTTTTAGCACCACTCGTTTGCCTCATGCCTGGTCTGGTATGTTGACTCTCGTATTTGAAGAGGTTGAGTCAGCCACCGTGGACCTCATCTGATATTTTCAGCCCCCCTCACAATCATTTCTATAACATTTGGTGAGCTCAACCATGTGGTAATGAGGTTGGATTATTAAAATGGTCAAGCTCTGTGCATTTGTGACCCTGTAATGTGTTTTCAGTGGTGCCACTGTTTTAGTGCCCAGATTTGACTTTTAGTGGATTTCTCAGGCCAGGAGAACTTCATTCCTCCCCTGGGTTCTCCCGGTAGTCACGGGTGCCCAGAGTCCCCTACTGTTTAAGATTGTGCTTCTTGGGGTTCTCAAAGGATTGCTTTTTCTGTGGGTGGACTTTTTTCAGGGCCTCATATAAACCATGGTGTACATCGTTATTTAGATTCTGGGGTGTGAGCTGCAGGTGTGTGTGTTTGTGGGGTGTTTAAATTCATTGAGTAAGAGTTGTGATGAGCCTGACTTCAAACCAGGGCACTTACTGCCTTTCAGACCTTTTGATTGATGGCCTGGCTTTGCTGTGTGATGTTGGGTGTGACTCACAGGAGCTGTCAATAGGATGGAGGCAGAGACAGTCATGCTCCCCAGGGCCCACACCCCTGTGTTACTTTGAACCACGAAGTATCGTTATTTTGCAAATGTGTAACTCAGTCTGAAACATGATGCCATTTAGATGCCAAACTGTCCATTTTTGCCCTGTGCCTTTCCTTGGTGCCTTGACAAGCCACGCCAGACTGCTGTAGCAGAATCAGTAACAACTTCTGCTCTAACATGAATCGAGATTTGTCACCTAGAGGGGATTTTGCTGAAGCAAAGAGACAAGTAATTGTTGTCCTGTTATCTTGTGCTTCTGTGAAAATTACCGGCAACCTCTTGCTTGGGTGTTTGTTTTCATGACGAAGTCATCTGCTCGCTGCAATTTCTGAATGTCTTGAGAACAGTTTGTCAGAACCCTCTGTTTGTTGAGGTGAAAAGGCTAACAGAAAGTCAGGATTGAAAGGGACTGGGGGATGACTTCTCATCCAGTGGCAACTCTACGCAACTCTAGCCATGTCCCAGTGTAGCTATTGGCGGAACCAGGGTCACCTCTCATGTCGGAGGGAATCTGAGTGAATGGAATTTGAATAACAGCACAATGTTCCCTATCCCCAAATTGCAGAACCATAGAAAGACTGTGGACTTGTTCGAAATGCCTGATTGAATAACCACCTGTCTCACTTGCCTTTGTGCATGCATGGGAGGGGCCTTTCCGACTGGCCTTCGTCATAACCACATCTCTTATAATTCTAGTCTTGCTCATGGTCCCTTCCCTACCAACTGCCAGTCACTTGCGATCTGGCCAGCTGCCATCACTATACTGAAACCTCCTTCTCCAAGGCCACCATACCTAATTGACCTTCCTGCTGAATTTGTTCCCCTGACTCTAGCTAGGATGCTGATCCTGGAAACTCTTCCAAACCTTGGGTTCCATTCATCCCCTTCCTTCGTACTCCTGCCTCTCCGAGAGCTGCTTCTCAGCTGACTTTGTGGGCTTTATCCAAGCAAGTTCTGTCTTTGTGTCTGGCCCTCTTGCTGGTGGCCTCAGCCATTCTCGTAGGTATAAGTATCTCTACCTATGATTGGCTCATCTAAAGTCCCAGTGGAGGAGTTTGGTTCCTCACTGACAGCTGCCAGTGTGACTTCACCAGTGCCATACCCCTCAGTGGGATTCTACAGTGTTTCCTATGTGCCATCCTCCAGGTCACATCCACTCTAGGTCAGGATCCTCATGACCTAACCACTTGGAAGAGGAGACCAGAAAGGTACAGATCATGGAAGTCAAAGAGCAGGATGGTCCTAAGTGGTAACAGGTGCTGCCACAGGTCAAGCCAGTGGGCCAGCAATGGTCAGATGGATTTCTCAACCAGAACACTGTTGGCTAGAGAGAGCCCAGCAGAGCTGGTGGGAAGGTGGAGGGGTCAGGTTTCAGGGCAAGTGAGAGAAATGAGGAAATGGAGAGGTGGAGAATAGTGTGGACAATATGGATAATTCTTTCAAGAAATTTGGTTTCAAAGAGGGGAACCAAGTTGGAGGATAGCTGTGAGAAGAAAAGACTTCCTTTCTCTTTTAATAAGAGGCTTGAGCCTGCTCAAATACTGGTGGAAAGGAGCCAGGAGAGAAAGAGAGGGAGGCCAGTGATAGCAGAGGGCAGGTAAATAGGCAGGAGGGGGTTGATGACATTGTTGTGGAGGGACACTCTGCCCACCATCTGGTGCTTTCTGTTTTCCATTTAAAGAAAGAAGCAAAGTCATCTTAAGAGAAAGAAGAGAGTAGGAGAAGCTGGAGAAAGGCAGCCAACGGGGGACAGGGAGGGACCACTAAGTGGCTTTAAGAATCCCATTGAGGTTCTTGATGGCAGCTGTATGATGGTTTCTGGTCCCATTCGGCAACCTGGTATCCATCCAAGAAGGGGAACTTTCAGATCCATCCATGGTTGGGGTCTTGCCTGGCAAGGGATGAAAAGAATGGATCTAGACTGATCAGGAAAGGAAGTGAGGACAGAGTGGGGAGTTGATGAGTTAAAAACAATGAGGTCAAGGAGCAGGGAGGCCAAGTGCAGGTGGGGTGGTACTGAAGAGACCCAGATGTTGGCAGAGTGCTCAGTGATTAGGGGCAGATGGAAGCCTATGGCCAGAGGCTACGGTTGTCTGTGGTGGAGATTCTCATAAGGATCTGTTGTGGAGGGCAGGGTATTCTGGACTGAGCCAGGTTCCTGTAAGGACAGGAAGGTAGAGAGAATGTTTTGTGAGGAGGTGGAACCATGCCAGAGGAAGTAGTGGGAAAGTTTAGGAGGGTGGGAAGAAATGGAATTTGGTGTCAAGTGAAAGAGGCATAAAGTAGCACAAGAGAAGATAGATCAGTGCGGGGAATTGCATTTCAGAACAGGACACTTGTTAGGTGTATAGTGATGGGTGTACTAAGGTTTCGCTGGCACCAGTTGTCTCCTGGATTAATAACATGTTATACAACGTGTGTATCTATGTTAGGGGGCTCTGAAAGGAGTTGGCTCATGCTACTGACGCCTTCCTGTTATTTTACTTTAGTCCCAGGCATTGCCCTTCCCACTTGTCAAACTGGTTCTTTAAACAGATGTGGGTCAGTGACTGTGACCCATCTCACATAGTATTTTTACAGAGCAGTCATTTCCAGACCTGCCTTCCACAGTCGAGTCACCTGGGGCACATTTAATACATAGTGCTTGGGGCCCCAAGTCAATTATGTCATGGTCTCCAAGGAGGAAACCTCTTGAATCTGTACAAGCAGCTTTCTTGGAAGCTCCATGAGACATGCAAATGTGTGCAGAACCTTGACCTTAGGCTTTCCTACCTGGTATGGTATCTTCCAGCCAGGAACATCGGCCTCACACTTAGGTCTTTTCTTCTGGATCAGAACCCACACTTTAATAAGAGCCCCTTCTGTGAGCATGAGCATTTGAGAAGAAACCCTGTGTTAAATCAACAGGAGTGCCTCCAGAGATTCTTTTTCTTTTGGTACCGGGGATCGAACTCAGGACCTTGCACTTGCAAGGGAGGCAGCAGCGGAACCACTGAGCTAAATCTCTGGCCCTTGACCTTTTTGATCTGGACTGTGGTCCGGGAGTTTTACAAGCTTCCCCGTGGCTCTGATTTTCAGCATTTTCAGATGCTTGCCTTATAGCATTCAGCAAAGTCGGGACTGGTGCCTGGTGTATTTTTGTTCAATTGCGTGGATCAACCCTATCTTCATTTAATGATTTCTGACCTTTATTTAACTTAGCAATAAACTACATTTGCTTCTCATTTGGGGAAAAAACTACTTGTCATAAACTCATGTCAGGAACATCATTTCTCCTCATCTTGGAAGATGCTCCTGGGAGGCTTGGTAACTATTTAGACAGGAAATACTGCGCAACCTAAGGCCCATTACAGGAGGACCAGTTCATTTATTAAAGAAAAACATGTTGCCAATTTTTGTTATAGGACCATCGCTACAGAATACCAACCACCTGTTTTTAAAGTTGAGAAGAGCAGCCTTTCTGATTAGCTATTCTTTCGTCCTTCCAAAGACCTTGTATGAAAGGATACTGAAAGCACACCACCGCTTTCTTTAAGCCAGCTGATTGCACCAGTCAAACAACAGGAATGAGTTTGCTGAAATGTTGGAGTACTACTATTATAGGAATTAAGACATAACAAGTGTTGCTTTAGACCTGAGTTTCCGAAGTATAATCCTAGTTTAAAAGTGAAATTTTCAAAAAGAACAAGCTTGACAAGTGTTTTAAGACTTCATTATGCTTTATGAATTTCAAGGGAAAAAAATTTTTGTAAGCATTTCATTGGACCACCTGTGACTCAGATGTTTAGTCAAATCACCCATGTTCATGTGGGAGGTTAAACTCAGGAAGAATGGGTTATTATTGTTGAAGACTTTCTCCAACTCTTTGTTTCTTCCTTCAAACATATGAATAAATGGATCACTTTACTACCACTTTAAAAATGATTAAAACTAAATTTGTGCCCCCCCAAAAGCACTTATTTTCTAAGCTCTTATGAGGAAAACTGTATCCATGGTCTTTAACAAATTATACAGGCTTTAGAAAAAACATATTTTCCTTCCATTAGACCTGGAACCAGTCTTTGAAAGACGGTCATTCATATTTTTTCAATTCATCAATGAACATTTTAGTAGATTCACTACCCCTTGAGTCCCACAGATGATGTTCTCTTTAGAAAACCAAATCAAAATTATCAAGACTTGAAAACATACATGTTTTCTTCATGTTCTCTGAATGAGAATAGCCCATGGAACAATTCCCTACCTTCTACCCTCAGGCCTCAAATATAGTCATTTGATATTTTCCTCTCTTGGCAAATCAAGCTGACTGTTCTGCATTCCACCTGCTGGCATACTAGGCATGCTTCCTGAGGATTAGGAGACCTGCACACTCCCCAGCAGGAGAAGATGAGAAGGCTTGGTCTCTCCTTAATGGTACTAAGGGTTTTCAGAGCTCTTCGACAGTGACGACATCTATGAAGCAGATGCCTTCCTAAGAATCTAGCTCACTCTTCATCTGGCACCTCTGGCATTGTCCTGTGAGCCATATGGAGTGAGGTCAAATTTGCAATTTAGTTGGAACTTAAAACAGTTTTAGAAAAATTCAAGTATTTAACTTGTGCAGATGGATGGTTAAGACCAGGATTCATGTCTTATGCTTTATGACCTTATGGATTCATAGATCAGTGATGAATTTTAAAATATCATAAAATGGGGTCAATTTAATTCCAAGTACTCTGTTTGGATATATAGTGTCTAATACACCACATGGACGAAAACTTAATGTTGAATGATGAAGGTGATATTTTCATGGAGTGACATAGAAAGGTGAATTGGATTTTATTATTGTGGTCGTGTATACCACTGACTGGCAAACACACAAAATGTTTTATTACTGGAGTATGAGACCCCAAGAATGGCAGTCAACCTAACCACATGCTGATCATGATTTCATCATTGTTTTGTTTGATTACATTGAAAATCAGGGCCCCCAAAGAACTCCATGCATAGTACAGGCAATGACCAGCAGCTGCTCCAGCCAGATTTCCACCATGTCTCCTGTTAACAGAAGTTAGCATTTTGTATCATAAAATCATCCTTTCTTACTCTGACAACTTTTCTTTTGGATTAATTCAAGGGCTCCTCTTTAGCACCCAAATTCAGTTTTAATGGTGCTCTGAACAAGCTTTCTTAAGATGCCCGAGCAACTAAATCATCTGCCTGCTGGAAATAGTGGCTTCTTGCCATGCACCCGATCAAGTCCAAAGCAAGGGCAGGGTCTGACCCTCAGAAGCCATGCCTCTGCCATGGTTCCAACCCTGTCTGCATCACCTCCCCACTAGCCTAGCCCTCTGTGCCATTCCACATGCTCTTCTTCTAGTGAAAATTGACCCTTCTGACAAAGTCCTACGCGTCTTTCAAGAGTTGCATTCAACTTTGTCTTCTCCATTAAACCTTCCTTGAGCTGCCTCTTGAGCTTTGCTCACACCTTTGTTCATAACAACATTGTGCTAATGCCCCGCCTCCTTCCACATGCCCTCACTGAGCAACGCTTTTCTATTCTTCTCTTTTTTTCTTTTGCAGGATTGGATGAAGGGCCTCGTGCACGCTCAGCAAGGGCTCTACTGCTGAGCTACATCTCCAGACCTTTTCTTCAATATTTTAATTTTGAGACAGGGTCTTCCTAAGTTGTCCAGGCTGGCCTCAAACTTGTGATCCTTATACCTTAGCCTCCTTACTAGGCCGGCATCACAGCCATGCCCCACTGTCCCTGGCTCTGTAGACTGAGCTTCAGTACAGGGTCAGTGGATGGCCTTTTCATCTTTGTGGCCATCCCACCCAGAGTGGTACACACTGTACGGAGAGTAGATGAATGGAAGAAATGGCCACACAAGTGCTTCTCCCCATGTCTAATTTAGGGACAGGGAGAACTTGGCGGGGGTAAAGCCAGACTGGGGTCCTGTCCTTTCTTCCCATCTCTAAGGAATATTAACTCAGTGCTTGGGATTATACCTTGTAATCCTCTCTTTCCTCGGACTCCCATCCAAGCCCAGTAACATGTTATTGCTTATGTGTTGGTGTGGCTTTCAGCACTCACTATTTATTAGAAGCAAGGACACACTCCAAAAGTTTACTCACCAGAAAGCCTCATATTTACATGGGGATTTTTTGCAATATTTACGTGGAGGCTGAACTATAATACACAGGTCACAGATGAAACCTAAAGTCCATTTGGAAATTTAAGGTATTCTTTCTAATAGAAAATGCCACTCTCCAAGAAAGACTTCTCTTATTGAATTGAATGGCATGATTTGCAAATATTGAGTTTAAAGAAAGGCCACAAGATACGGAGCCACGTATTATCTTAAAATAACTGTATTATGCACATTGAAACATGTAGCTTTCCTTTCCGGTGTGATTGCTTTGTTTGATCAAATTGAAAGTCAGGTTTCCTATTATGGCATTATGCCTTATTTCCTTAGACTAAATGAAATTGTTCCATTATAGCAAATAGAAGCTTGATAATGGTTTGATTGGAGTTTAATTGGAATGCTGTTTCTCAGAATACTTCACCATTCTGGTCACACATTCCATATTCTGTCTTCGAATAGAGTCTGTGAGCTAGAGTGGGTTATGACCCTTATAGGACTTGAGCAGTTGGAATCCCAGGAGACTTTCAAACCAAGGCCCCAGGGTAAGGCGGAAAGAGCGCTCTTCTGCTGTCAGCTGCCAGGAAAGATTTACCTCATTGCAGTCCCCATAGAAACAAAACACTGGGAGAAATGGCCCCTGGGGTTTGGTCTCCGCTCCCCTTGGGATGGGCATGAGGTTTGGCAATTGGTCGGCAAATAACACTTAACATTGCTTCCCCCTTGTCTCTAATGTGGGCTACACCAAAGCAACAAGCTCTTGCCTTTTGTTCTTTAGGCTTCCTCACAGCCATGAGGCAGGAAGTGACCCGTGCCCACAAAGGCTGGGCGCTGGACACCGTAACCATCCACAACGAAGTTCTGCGGCAGACCAAGGAGGAGATCACGACACCCCCTGTGGTAGGTGCTACCGGAACAATTCTGGACCTGGGGGTGGAAGTTCAAGTTCTGCCTAAAACCAACCTTGAGTACCCCAGTTAACTCTGTCTGCTTTGTGGTGAAGGTTTCCTCCATTGTAACCAGGAGACCTTAATACCAAAGCCTCTTCCATCTCCCAGAGTAAGAGGTTAATGGCAAGGCCTATAAGCCCTACAACTCCCCAGACTACTTTTATTTTTGTTTTTAAATTCTGTAGATTGAACCCAGGGTCTTCACACTGAGCTACATCCAAGTCCTTTTTATGTATTTTTTTATTCTAAATTTTGAGATAATGTCTTACTAAGTTGCTAAGTTGCCCAGACTGGGCTCAAACTTGTGATCTTCCTGCTGCCTCAGCCTTAGAGCGCTGGGATTACAAGCATGCACCACTACAACCCGCTCTGTGTTTATAATTATAAGTGAAGTTCATGTTACATTAAAAGGATTTTCCACACATCTCAGGCTACTGCTATGGGTCACACAGAATCACCTGTGGTAGCAAAGTAGTGTGGAGTGTCCCTCTGTAGCTCTGGGACCTGGGATGGAAAGATACCTGGCTGGGGGAGGACAGATGCCCTGAGATAAGCAGATGCCACTGGGAGCCACTGCTTGGACACTGATCTGCTCAATGAACCTGAGCAAGTTCTTTACCCCTTATGACAGTACAGCCTCATTGAAGGAAGTTGGGAGATTTAAGTGCTATCTTACAGGCTTGGTGCAGGACCCACCCAGACATGTGGTACATCTTAATCCTGTTTTCTCTTTCTCTGACTTTCATCCCCTAGTTTCTCAAATAATGGGTCGGAGCAGATGATTTCCAAGTTCTGGCCATGTGTTCTGCCACTTTATAACAAGGACCATCCTTCCTCCAGTGTCCAATAACATATTCCTTATTGCATCTGAGACCTTATGATAAATACCCTTAGCCTCTGTATTTCCACCAACCTCCCTTTAAGGTAATTTGAGTTATTTCAACCATATGTCTTAAGATTCTTCCGACTTCTTCCTACCATGCAGACCCCAAGTCACTTCCGAATTTGCGGGTACTGGTTACAGCATCACCCTGCTTCCAGGTATACAATTCTGTATTTGATTCCTGAGGGTATTGTAATAAAGCCTCACCAGCTGGGTGGCTAAGAACAACCAAAATTTGTTCCCTTGCAGTTCAAAAGACCAGAAGTCCTCAGTTCAATGTATGGACAGTGTTGGTTTCTTCTAGAAGGAGTCTCTGAGGGAGGATTTTTGTTGTTGTTTAAACAACAGAAATTTGTTTTCTCACAGTTCTGGAGCTGGAAGTACGAGAGCAGGGAGCCAGCATGGTCAGTTTCTGGTGAGGGTTCTCTTCCTGGTTTACCCTGACTGCCTTGTTGCTGAATCTTCGCATGGCACAGAGAGAGATCAAGCTATCTTGCATCTCTTCTACAGGGGAACTAATCCTATCAGACCAGGGCCCCACCTTCATGACCTCATCGTCTCTCAAGGTCTCCATTTCCAAATGTCACCACACTGACGTTTGTGACTTCAACATAGTAAGAATGTGGGGGGGGGGGACAACTCCGTCAGTGACATTCCATCTCTGCTCCACTCCAAATTCATGTCTTTCTCACATGCAAAATACATTCATTCCATCCCGACTCAGCCTCATCTAGACAAATTATGCACTTCTGAAATACAATGATGGGGCCTGAACAGGAGAAACATCCCCACTCCGAAAAGAAGAAATAAAGGGGAAAGGAGGGACGGTGGGTCCAAGGAAGTCCAAAACCTAGCAAGACAAATTCCATTAGCTAATGAGGCTTGGAATAATTCTCTTTGGTTCTGTCCTCCTCTGTCTTGTAGGCTGCTGGGGTGGCAGCTCTAGGCAGGGGTCCTGCCCCTGAGGCATTAGGCAGAGGTCAGGTGGCCCATTGAAACTGTCACGGTGGCTGGGGATGACCTCCCACATCACCTGGGGGATCCTTTTTCTGAGGGACAATCCTATTCAGTGCCTCTCTCTTACTTCTGGTGATTGTTGGTCATTGTCAATCTTTGCTTTCATTGTCACACCTTCTGTCCTTTGTGTATCTCTGCACGGCTTCTCTTCTTACAAAAATACCAGTCATGTTGGGTATAAGGCCTACCCTAACCTGGTGTGTCCTTATCTAAACTAGTTACATCTGTGAAGTCCCCATTCCAAATGGTTTCATTCTGAGCTTCTGAATGGCCCTAAGTTGGGGCGCGACACTGTTCCATCTGCCACACATTCTAACTCTTGGGCCAGGGATTTAGCTCAGTGGTTCCGGTGCCTGCCTCGCAAGTGCAAGGTCCCGAGTTCGATCCCCGGTACCAGAAAAAAGAAAAAAGAAAAGATATCTCATTCTAACTCTTGACTTTTTTAAGGTTCTGAGGTTGAAAGGACCCTAGAGAGGGACAGGGTTTACTATAAGTGGGATGGTTCTTGGATGGTCACATTGTTCATGTAGATAATTATCAAGCACGAGGCTAATGATGGGAACTCCATGTCTGGATTTTCTGAGGCTGCCCAAGATTTTGCTGTCAAGCCACATGCCTCTGTGATTCAGACATGGTCTTCAGGCTGGGAGCCCACACGAGGGCATTCCAGAAAGCCCTTTGCAACTAATCTCCGTGTCCTTTATGTTAATCTGCATTTAATTCTCTTTACCGATCCTCACTGGAAATGGAAAAAGGGTACCATCTTCTCCATAAATATATTTTATGAGCTCCATCCCCCCACAGCCTTCCTTTTTCTAGTCCAGTGTTCTGTGGCTCACTGCCTGCAGATTAAGGGTTCAGACCCTTCAGCTTGGCCTCTGGACTCCTCCATGGCCGACTCCTAACTTGTAACTGTTGAACCTCCTGCTGAATAAGTTGCTTGGGGTTCTCGCCCGTTCTGCCTTTCTTTGCAGTTCTGCTCCTGTCTGGGATGCCTACCATCTCTCCTTTACCTGTCCAAACGCAGCCACTGCTCAGGGCCCACTTCAGGGCCACCCCTCCGCACAGGCCCTGGGCGCCCAGCCCAAGCCCACAGTGAGCGTTCGCCTCCAGCCGTTCATCAGGCAGCCCCAGTAACAAGTGGATGCTGCCGTTCAGTTCAGGTCTTTTAAAAACGTCTCCTGTACCAGTGTGTCCTGTCTCCCCGATTTGACGGTGAGGAGCACAGGGCACGTCCTGTTGTTCTGCAGAGACCCTGGGGAAGACAGGCCATGCTGCAGTCCAGGCCTTGCCCCTTCACGCCCTTGCTGTACCACGCCCGGCCTCTGGGGGCGCTCTGACGCTCCCCTGCAGGGCCGGGCATCCCTCATCTAGTAGCATTCTAAGACTGGCATATATTTTCTTGCCTACCTGACAACCAGTGTGACATTAACGGGTGCCCGTCTTAAGCACCTATATATTTTCTAATCCTTCACCTTTACACTTGGCTCTTCCAGGAAGGTGTGTACATTTACGGGCTGTACCTGGACGGGGCAGCCTGGGACAGGCGCAACGGGAAGCTCACAGAGTCCACCCCCAAGGTGCTCTTTACGCTGCTGCCGGTGCTGCACGTCTTCGCTATTAACTCCACAGCGCCCAAGGACCCCAAGCTGTACGTGTGTCCCGTTTACAAGAAACCCAAGCGAACTGACCTGACCTTCATCACGGTAGTGTACCTGCGGACTGTGCTGTCCCCGGATCACTGGATCCTGAGAGGCGTGGCCCTTCTGTGCGACATCAAGTAAGTTCATCTCTGCCTGCTGAGGGCACCCGGAACCACGGGACACCTCTGTGCTCTGAGACCCAGCCGTGGATGTCTTTTCACCCCCACAACACCTGCTTGATTGCATTTCTCCATTAAAAGGTTGACCTCCTCCTGTCGCTTGTGTCTTTCCTCAACTAATTTCGTAGCAGTATTCAAAAAGAGAATTCTCAATTTGTGCTTTTTATTCCAGGAAATCATATTCTGCTGTAATTACTTTTTAATGATAAAATCCTGTCTTCACATTAGAATGCTTTAGAAGGTTTCAATTTTTAAGATCTAAAACAAAAGGTGAATGTTATATCCCACAAGGAGACAAGTGCTTGAAACTTTTTTCTCCAATGAAAACTGCTTTCCCTTGAATGAAATCTGTATTGTCTGTTGCTTTTTTAGATGGTGGTACTGGGAATCAAACCCAGGAACACTCTGCCACTGCTCTTATTTTTAATTTTGTCTTGCTAAGTTGCCCAGGCTGGTCTTGAAGTCACGATCCCTCTGGCTCAGTCTCCCAAGTACCTGAGATGACAGGCATGTGCCACCTTGCCCAGAGTCTCTTGCTCTCTTGAATCTGCTCTTTTCCCATTCCTCGAGAAATGGAACCTGAAGGGTCCAGGAAGTGCCCCTTAATGGGACAGCTGGGGGGTGTGAAGTGTTTGAGAAAGAAAATCCACTGGGATTGCTGCCCTTGTAATTTCTTTTAATTGTATTTAATAGTTTTCCTTTATTTTTTTTCAGTACATTTCAGGCCCAGGGAACTCTGACTCTCCAGCTCTCCCTCCCAGCCCCAGTTCTGCGGGAGATAATGAAACACATTTCTAGGCAGCAAATGGAGAAGGGAAAACAAACTCCATCAAACGAAATTAGGTTACATACCGAATGTCTTAAAAGGCAGAGTCTTTAAAAAGAATAGAAATAGAAGCTATTTCTTACTGTGTAGTTAGTCTGAAACTCAGTATGAGCCTTTATTTCCTGCTAAAGGAAATTGTCAATTTAGCAAAACAGATGAGGTCCTCTACTGAGAGCTCATGCCACTCCAGGATGGAGAAGAACATCGCCACTGGTCTTCTCATCTGGAATCCCTGAGCCTGCCCCAGCCAAGCCCACCAGCTCCATTCCCTCTGCTTGTTCGGAAGGAAAGGAACATCCATGGTGCCTCATTCCTCTCTCATCTTCTGTCTTTGGTGGCAAACAAAACAAGACAGCCCAGCAGTAGCCAGGTAAGGTGTCCAGGGGAGACCCCAGAGGAAATCCTGCCAGAGTCTCATGGACTTTCAACCAGTAGAAAACAGGTTATGAAATGCAGTTTGTCCCAGTGGCCTCTGGTATGCTCAGGAGATTGATTCAGGGTCAGAGCCATCGAACTTTTAAAAGGGAGTTTCATAAAGCAGCCAGCCATCTGGCCCAAGTATTGTTGGCGCTTGCCTGGTGAACAACACTAAACACAGGCGAGTCCCCTGGTGTTTGGAACCACCTCCCTGTGCGTGTGCGTACAGGCGCAGGGGAAGCAAAGAGCTCTGACATGAGAACAAACCGACCTACAGATTCCAAATGCAAACACACACCCACACACACACACACACACACCCACCCACTGTATTGATCGATACTCCTTGTCCAGTTGCTAAAACAAGTGGTGGCAAAGGCATGGCTGACACCCCTGGATATCATGGCAATTGCAGAGGATAAAAGTTAGGTTCGGTGTTCTTTAATACTTTAATGTCTTGAGGGAAACTGGGGAACAAGATGGAAAAGATGTGCATTGAGCAAAGTCATTGATCAGACTGCTTCAAACCACGTGAGTACCATTTCCTGAGAACTCTGCTTTGGCTGATTATTTTGCTTTGAGTGAACACAGAGGAGAGAGAATTAGGCAACACGGCCCAGCCAGGATGGGCATCTGACCCCTGGGCAGTGCCTCAAAATGGTCTCCTTTCTGGCAGGTACTTCTCGACCACCCCTGGATCTGCAAGAGAGTTGGCCGAGGCCCAGTCCTGCTTTCTTTTTCTGGGCCTTAGTGAATGGTTTCCTGAGACATTTTGAGTCATTGAACTTCCATAAACACATAGCCATTTTCTCTGCACAATTGTTGCTCTTTTGCTAATTACATAATTAGCCACACTTGAGTGAAGGAGACCTGGTGAGCATAAAAGAGCAAAGGATAGAGGACGAGATGGTTAAGCCAACTGAAGCTGGGAGAGAGCCAGAGTAATTTTTTTTCCTCCTTGGAATTGGCCCACATCTTCTCATTTTGGTCTCAGCAAAATGAGCAATGAGATTTATACCTGTGTTGATTTAAAATGTTATTTTACTTTGGATTTTACATTAAAAAAAAAAAAGACCAGAAGCAAAGTGTCTAGAGATACATCCTCTAGAAGGGGTTGGGCTTATGGGCAGTGTTGCATGAACGAGCCACACTCTCTGCTGTCAGAGACCTCGGACAAACAAAGGACTCGCCTATAATTGGAGGCACAGTGTAACTCAGGGCTGTGGGTGAAGTTCAGAAGGGTGAGAGATGAACTTGCAGGTGAGGTAGCATTTCAGTTGGGTCTTGAACTTTTCATAGGCATTATCAAGACTGTAGAGGAACATGTTCTAAGGAAGAACGGTATAAGGAAGAGTCAGAAGACAGGAAACTGCATGGAATGTGCAAAGACAGGGCCACCCAGAGCCTACCATGAGTTCCCACTGCCTGGAATGTACACCCCCAAATACCAAAGTCCTCCATGAGCTGTCTGGCCTAAGACAAAATTTCTACTTTGTTGCAATCTTCTCACTCAACTTGCTCAATTGCTTTTGTCACTAGGATTAGATGTTGCCCCCCAATGTCATGCATACTTTCACCCTCCTGCCTTACTGAAGAAAATCCTCTTGGGTGGAACAACAAGACCCTTCATTCATGGCCAGAAGCAATGTACAAGGTACAGACATTTTGGAAAACAGCAGTTCTTAAAAGTAAAACATAGTTACATGTGACCCAGATGTTTCACTCTTTGGTATTTGCCAAGCAAAATGAAATCCATACAAAAATTTTCATACACATGTTTGTAGAAACTTTATTTGGAACAGCCAATGGCCAGCAAGTGAAAGCAATCCAAACGCCCATCAACAGATGAATGAATTAACAAACGTGGTTTATCCACGGAACAGAATACTGCTCAGCATAGAAAGGAACAAGTTATTGATGCACACCGCAATACGGATGAATTACAGAATAATTATGCAGAATGAGAGAAAACAGACCCCCACCCCAAGAACATAATGTATGATTCTATTTATGTAACATGCTTCTGGAAAGCAGGGCCTGTCTTATGTGAGCACCCCAATAAGTACTGGCCGGATGAAAGAATGAACAGCAAAGTACCCAATTTGACCGCTGGCAAAAGGTAGAGAAGAACAGAACATTGGTGTGGTGCCTGCCAGGAGCATCTAGAATACTGCAAAGGACAGTGAGGAGCCATTGATGGTTCTGATCTGCTAAAGGAACACGAGTACATCCGTTAGGAGGCTGTTGTTCAAGACCAGAAAAAATGAAATAAGAATTGGAACCTGGAAGCTGACAGTTAGACTGGAAGAAAAGCAAGCCATTTGAAGTAGGATGTGGAGGTAAAATTTGGGGATTCAGAAAACTGAGTGGAGGTGAAAAATAATTGGAGTCTAAAGATACAACAATTTATAGCTTGGAAACTCTAACTGGATAGTTCTTTTGTCTTTAAAATGTGGGAGTAAGAGCTATCTTGCTAGCCAAATGCTCATAAGTGACTGCCAAGGTCTCTGCAGGGAGACTGCAAGGTCTGTGAGCTCACGATTGCTCACAGTGCAGTCCCTGGTCATTAGACGTATGAGGTTGCAGATGTAGTTCAGTGACAGAGGACTTGCCTAACAAGCAAGACCCTGGGTTCCCTTTCCAGCACAAACAGCACAGTGTTGTGCTATGACAGGCACTGGTCTGAGTGCTTGGGATAACGTGTGTAATCTTTACACTAGCTCTGTGGGCTTGGCACCAATGTCGTCATCTCCACTTTGCATACTGAGGCACAGAGGAGCTAAATGATTTTCCCAGATTCACAAGCTAGCAAATGACAGAGCTAGGATCTGAACCTGTCCCGAATGGTCCTCATCTGTGCTCTGGTACCCTCTGTAAGACACTACTGGGTTTTGATAAAGCCAGAGTCAGGTGGCATGAACCTCTACAACCCCTTATGAACCTCTGCATAATTGTACAGTGCTTCTCTGACTCATGCATTGGAGCAGTTTCATCCTATGAGTGAAAGGGATGATGGACAGAGAAGAGAGACTATAAGGCATTGGCATCTGTATGGTGCACAAACAAACACATTTAAAATTCAGGGACTTTGGGGAGAATTCTTGGGTTCATTTTACCATAATTTTTCTGAGCCTTCTTGAATATCCTAGACCATCAGGTACATCGTTAACTGGAAAGAGTGTGGCCTAACCTCCAAGTGGGTAGACATGAGGTCTAGTTCTGGGGCACATGCTACTTCCTTGTCCACATGCAAAAGTGGAAGTAATTAAAATCCAGCAAGGAGGGTAGGAGAGCAATTCATGGTTCTAAATGAAAAAAAAATAAATTAAGGAACTACGGAGAGCCTTTTAACTCATAGTTAAGTAACTTAGTGACTTTATCCTAGTTTATCTGTTCAGAGATTTCAGACTTTCAAACTTTATCTTTTATGGTTTATACCTAGATGTCCCCCAAGACTTTCATGTGCCCATTAAGCAGGGCTTTGGGGAGGTGATTGAATTATGGGGGTGTAATTATGGGCAACCCAGGGCTATTTAGTCACTGGCTTGTCTACTGCCTGTCTTTTCTATATCTGACCAAAGTTGTTCACTTATTTTATTTTGTTTCGGTTTGGTTTTCAAGACAGGGACTCACTATGTACTTTAGCCTGGTCTTGAACTCACCATGTAGCCCAAGCTTGCCTTGAACTCATGGCACTCCTCCTGCCTCAGCCTCCCGAGACTGCTGGGATTACAGGAGTGTACTACCTTGCCCAGCTCTGTCCACCTCTTAAGAACACTGCAAACCTTGCTTCCTCCCTGTCTTAGGTGGGGGCCTCCGGAAAGACGGAGATGGAGACTGTGTGCAGGCTTCCTGGAAAGAGCCCCTGGGCTCAGCTCCCATGGAGAGCAAAGCGGGTAGGGCTGTTCTGGGAGCAGATGGCCTCACAGGTGTTGGACCTGCATGAGGGCCAGGCCAAGGTGGCCAGGCAGCGTCCCTTCCTCTGCACTCTCCCTTTTTCTTCTCATCCTTGCTCCCCACCTCTTTTGATTTAAAAACAAATGGTGGACAGGTTTTCCCTTGCTTCCTCTTTACACTCTCTTCAAAAATCTTAACAACTTCGTTGTATTCCTGACATCTGCATGCAGCCTTGACATTCAAGAGTTTTCCACAAAGTCTGAAGTCAGGAAAAGGCCTGGGGGACGCATGACTTCTATGCCTTCTGAGAGGCTGGGGCCCCCCAAGCTCAGCGTAGTGATTGGGCACAATTTGAAAAGATCCCAAACCGCAAACACAACTGAAATCTGAAAGCTTCTATCCTTAATTGCTATTTTTCTCAGAGCCATACATTCCCTAAGATTTTTATTTGAAGGCCCGAGCTGCATTTTGCCTTCAAAAAATTACTTTTGTACCTTGAGCGCCTGGGAAAAGCTAGTCAGCTCCATCGCATGTGTCTCCCAGCATCTGGCTCTGACTGCAAAAAGGAGCCATCGTCTTTGAATGCTCAGGTCTTGATTTACATACAACTTTGTGAGATGAATATAAATACTTTGGAGTAGTGCTCCAGAAATGAAGATGCTCTCACTGTGTCCCGAATCAATACTAATTCCTTGTAGAAGCTGTTGATTTATAGAATTCCACTCTGCCCCAAAGGAGCCAACAACCGAGGGACGCAGTTGCCCCCATTATTCCGGGCCTTGCTGGGCCACTTTGCTTGGGAATGTGGGACGTGGCAGTGTTACAGTTGTTTCTTTATCATCAGTTTTAATTGAATCGGTGTCCCCAGGCAGTGTGGAAATGTCTCTGCCTCGCATACATGTGTACTCCACTAGTAGCTCCCTCTTGATTCCCAGGCAAACCCTCCTTTGACTGGGTGCCAATAGTAGCTGCTTGAGCCTCTTAATTTCCTGGCTTCCACCTGACTCATCCCTGGGCATTTCTGGCCCTGGAACCCCAGCCCTAGACATGTGGTTGGTGATTTCAATCTGTGTCTGGGGGATGAGGACACCCACCTGTCATTTTTGGCTTCCCTGTATGGCTTCCTGATTATGCAGACCTTCCCTTTTCTATTGTTCTTCTGTTGTCCCCCTAAGGACATCCAGTGTCCCATCATGACAAAACCTGAAAAGTTGCCAGACAAATAAGAAATGCTCTTCTCTCTTCCTCCTTTCTTTTTCTCCTAATCCTTCCCTCTCTTTCTCTCTCCCTCTCTCTCCAGGGCTGGAAGCTAGCTGTTCGGCTCTGTCTGTTATGTGTCATCCCCTCTCCGGGGGAAAGGAGTCACTTTTAGTTTTTTCCACTTTTACGGAATTTTTCTTTCGAGAATAGGCGTGCTCTGCTTTCTCAGAAAGCCTGCACCAGTCTCGGCTGCCAGCAACTAGCTGGGGCATTCTCCGGTGGGTCTCAGCTCCCAGGACTCCCCAGGCCCTTCTTGTGTCTGGGGAAACCTGAGCCATGGGGCAGCTGGCCAGGGACCCAGCTGGTGGATCTTCCTGCTGGGTTCCCTCTTGCCTCCTGTTTCACCTGCCCTCTCTGCCCTGGGCTCTGGGCCTGGCCCTGCCAGGGGAGAGCGAGTGGCCCCGACCAGCCCCACAGGGCACCTCTCTCAGGGTCTGGGATGTTACTCCACTGTCTCCTCTCATCCTGGAGGGGAAGATGCGCTCCGGGGATGGGGTCCCCAGAAGGAATTGGGTGCTGCCAGGTCCTTCAAATGACATCCTCCAGCAGCCCTGCTGCGGCCCCATCTTGTGTAACACATGTCCCCTCAACAGAGTGTGTGAGGAGTTGCCCTCTTTGGGGAAAAATCTGGCCTCTTTTCACACTCCATTGGAGCCGTCTGTACCTACAGCATCTTTCGGGCAAGCCGATTTGACTGACAGGCAGTGTGCATGCGTCGGCCCCGCTGGCCTCCAGCTCAGGCCACTCTTCCATTCTCATCATCCCTCCCGTGATGTTGATGTCTCTAGGTCAATTTATGTATTAATTTGTCACTTGGTGCATAATATTTAGCACTGAGATAAAAAACAAATAAGCCAATCCTATAAGGAATTGATTTTTCCCTTCCACATCTGTTCATGAAGACATAAATCTAAAGTTTTGCTACTTTAAAAGCCTCCAATGCAAATATAATCTAAAATGTCTAGGCTTTGAAGTTGGGCTTTTCTGTCAGGAGATGTTTATAGGCCTGATCCCTGGAGCCTGGCCACTCATCTTCTGCCTCCAGGCTCCGATGCCATCGATCACCTCGTGTGGTCCGCTCCAATTCACTGCAACTGAATGTGATGGTATCGTGTGCCTCGAGCACACTGGCAGCTCTGCACTGACCCTGTGTGCAGATGCAAAAGTGGCTGAGGCTCGGAGCCTGCCCTCGGGCACATGGGATCCTGGGACCATCAGCTCTGCACACACGTAGCCATGTGAGCCAGAGAGAGGTAGCTGCCTTAGAGTGTAGGTGGTCTGGGACAGGAGTGGGGAAACTTGACTTTTGTTTGGGAGGATTGGGGAAGGTGTTTGGAGAAAGTAGCATTTAGGCTGAGTCAGGAAGGATGGATGGAGTTTAATAAGAGGAAAGAGCACCCCAGGAGGAGGCACAGCTGGAACAAAGGCAGGCCACGTTCAGACTCTGACAGATTTCCGTTTGGCTGCAGCACAGAAGACAGGAGCGGGACAGCTGAGCCGAAAGGCTGCAAAAGTGTGACGGCAGAGCCGCCTCGAGGACATTGTGGGTGTGGCCATGACTGTTGCCCTGGCCTCTGGCAGCTTCTGAAGCTCTTTCACATGCATCATCCAGTTTGATTGTCATAAGAATTCTGCAGGGAGGTGATCGCAGGAATTATTACACAGCTGAGAACAGACTCAGAAAGCTAAAGGGATCTGCCTTGGGGACAAAGGAGAAGCGTTGAAGAATCAGGGTGAGAGCTCAGTTCACCAGCACCCTGACTAAGGGCCTTGCTGTTAAACCACAGGCCACTAGGAGCCTACAAGGAAACCTGCACCTGAGTAACTTCCTGTTCCGTGTGCCTGTGCATTTTTGTTGGTTTGTTGGTTTGTTTTGTGGTTTACTTCATTGACTTGTTTTGTGCAGAGGTCCCGTATGGTGGCCACCCTTGGATTCTCTGGTGCAGATCAATGTATTGCTGACGGGGAGACTCGGGGAGCACTCTCTTTCCAGGTATCAGAGCTGTACCATCAAAGGTGGCCATAGCAAAGCTGGCAGAGGGATAGCAGTCATCAAGAGATGCCAGCAGCTACAGCTTCACAAGAGCAGGGACCAGGACAACCAGGGGGGCAAGGTGCTTTAACACAGAGCTGCTAGGCCTCATCACCATGCAAGGCCTCACTTGGAACTCGCTGATCTTGCTCCCCAGTAGTCTGCCCTCAGCCTCACCAGGACGATGGAGAGTGTGGCAAGCTGATGCCCTACAGATGGGAGTGGGCCCCTCCTTGGTTGTAACAGTCACCTTGAGCCTGGTCCACTGGCCAACCTCAGTCTGCGTATGTACAAGCATGCCATCCAGAACCTTGACCTTGAGGGACATCCTCCAGAAAAGGTCGACCAAGCTCCTTGACGGGCAGGAGAAGAGATAGATCTTTGGGACTTGATCTTCAGGTCTCAGCGCTGGTCATCAGTTTCTGTTGTTTTCTCAGAGAGTATCTGCATTTTCACATCGCAAAGCTGTCATGCTTGGAATGAATTGTGTGAGCCACTCCCCAGAGGAGCTCCTCCTGAACCCCGAGAGCACCAGGATGGCAGGGGTTGGACATCTGATCCATTAGGTGCTGCGTAGGCTCATCTGCTTTGTTTGTCATCTCGTTTGGCAAATGAACCAGAAACCAGAGCATCATTTAGTACACTGGGGTGAGGACTTTCAGAATAAGCAAAGAAGGAAGTGACTAAAGCTGGCCCTGAAGGGAGAAAGAATGAAGCAAAGTGGCTCCTGCCAAGCAGTGCCACAGGCCCTCCTGAGGCCAGGTCTACGAGCCTGACCAGAATAACAGAAGGCGGCTCTGAGCTTCCCCAGCATTAAGCCAGCCTTCAACTCTGATATTTTTCCTCCTCATAGGGCAGACTGGCCCGAGAGCTGTGACCAGGGACAGGAATGGAAGCTTGTGGACTGTGATCCTGTAGATAGCCACAGTGACTTCCAGCTGGGTCCCAGGTGCAACACCCACAGACCCCGCATTCAGAGGACCAAGGCTCTGGATGACAGCTGTGAGACAGTTGGCACAGAAACACTCAGATTTTCTGTTCAGTGTTTGTTTTACTTAGGAGAAGGGACCATGTAGGTTATCAAATACCTTTTATGCAGGGCCAGGACAGGTGATTTTGCGCAGCCTGAGGTGGCTGGTCACAGTGTGACGCTTCTTTTTCATTTGATTTCAAAATGTGTGAGATTTGGGCCATTTCTCTCTTTTCCTGTAAGAGCTTAGAATCTTAGAAGGGACAGTGTGGCAACCAACTCCTCCCCAGCTCCCCACCTTCTCTCCAGAGAGAAAGGTGGATGGGTAGGTATCACTGGGGGTGAGGGACAGAGAGGGGCCAGATGGATAAGAACAGCTAAGTCTTCTCCCAAGCCCAGGACCCACAGCCACACAGACCCAGGCCCTCCACAGGCAGGTGAAGGGAGCAGGGGAGGAGGAAGTGGGTCTGGGGTGAGAAGCCCCATTCTTTTAATGGCAGCTATATAGAGGAGCCCTTCAGAAGCCCCCTGCCTGGACCAACTAGCTTTGCTCCCGGATAGACTTGGGGCCCTCTGCCAGCTGTGTTGGTCAGGGTGGTCTAACTTCAGTGACAAACAGCCCCCAAGTCTTGGTGGCTTAACATGCTACAACCCAGTTTGGGTCTGCGGGGAGCTCCACTCCACACAGTCCCTCAGGGGCCCAGGCTCCTCTTGGCTCCTGGTTCCAGGGTCCTCTGGCGCTGTGGCGCCCCCTGCTGGTCATATGTCCCACACAGCAGATGGACGAAGAGGGCAAGGGGGAGGCCGTGTGGGAGGTGTCATGGGCCAGGCCTGCAGGTGGTTGGATCTCTTTTTGTCACCTTCCATGGGCCACGCTCAGTATCCAAGGAAGCTGGGGAATGTGCCCTCAGTGTTTGATGGGTGGCATTGTGTCCCTCCAAAAAAAATCTTGACGTTCTACTGCCCAGTACCTCAGAATATGACCTGATTTGGAAATAGGGTCTTTCCTTACTGAGATAACAGAGTTAAAGTCAGAATCTTACACTGAGCACCCATTGCAGGTGACTGGCACTCTTATGTAAGGGGGAATTTGAACCCGGAAAGACACACACTGAGGAAAGACACTGTGAGACATAGGGAGGACCCAAGCACAGGCCAGGGAATGCTGAGGCCACTCGAAGCAAGGAGAGAGAGGCTACAGTGCATTCTCCTTCACAGTTCTCAGAAGGACCCAACCCACCAACATCTTGACTTCAGACTTCTGGGCTCCAGAACTTTGAGACATTAAATGTCTGCTATTCAATCACCCGGGCTAAAGGACTTTGTTATGGTTGCCCCAGGAAACTAAAATATGCTGAGTGCCCAGATTTGGGGAGCATCCAGCCAGTTCTGTACAGAGCTCTGGGGCACCCCCCATCCTCCCTGTGGATGCCTTCTGTTCCACCACTGGGCTCCCTCTCCCTCCTCCCGTGCTTGACACTCACCCCTCCCTGGGAGAAGGAGAGCGCCCTGGATGGCTGAGCAGAGCCCCATGGGGAGAAGGGAGGAGCTCTGCCATTCCTACCCCCACTTTTTCTCTTCCTTGCTCAAACGCTGCCAGCACCGACCGCCCTAAGTGACCTCGAGCAAATCCCAATGCTTTGGGACTCAGTGTCCTTCCTGGTAAAGGGGATGCAAACCCACTGGCTTCTCTCTCCATTTGAAAGCGATGCTGAGACACTTTGGAAATAAAGCATGCTGCATCCACCCAAGAGAGCAATAATCACTGTAGCTCACAGGCAGTAAATCCTCCCCGCTGACTGCTTGGGACTGGACAGGACCCAGCACCTGGTGAACTCGGCTGGTTTGGGCCACAGGGGCAGTGAGCGTGGCAGGCCGCTGCATAGCAGGGAGCCCCCTGGGCCTGGCAGTGCCCCCCCAAGACCTGGCAGTGACCACTCAGCAGGAAGGGGGAAGTGTACCAGGACCCCTGGGCACCAGCACCTGCACCTGCTGCCTTGCTGAGCCCTGGCATGGAGGGTGCACCGACTCCAGGCAGCTGCAGTCTCTGCAGATCTTCAGACTCTACTGGCAGTGACAGGTTGAGGGCACTGGTGAGAAGTAAAGGAGATACACGCCTGGCTCCTAGAACAGTGCCTGGCGCCGACCAAAGGCTTGGTATCAGGGCGGCCCTGTTCTTACAGCCTTTTTAGAGATCATCACACAGGCTCAGTGATATTAAGGCTGCACAGTAAATGGCCGAGCTTGACTCGCACCCACTGCTGTCAGACTCGAAGGCCCCTGGGCAGGAATGTTTTGTAATCAGGCCCTCTCCTCATCTTGTCACTCAGAAGGCCAATGCGACCTGAAACTCTGGGGGTAAATGAGGACCTTAGGGACATGGAGCTTGGGAAGAAGCCTGAACGCTGCAAGCGAGAGACACCTATCTAGCAATTCCCTCTCCTTTCCTCCACCTCCCGTGGATCATGTGAAACGAGTCGGCACCTGCTGTGTTTGGAGCACCATGCTGGGGGCTGGGGGTCTAAGTGAGGCTCCGCTCAAGGGGCTCATGTCTACAGGAAAGCAGGCTGGTCATTTCCCAGGTCCACAGGGCCCCAGGGCAGTAGCAGAAGGGACAGGGGGCCTGAGGAATGGGTAGTCATGGAACACCTCTCAGTGGGGAGGGACCCTTCCACTGAGCCATGGAGGCCCAAAAGTTGGGGGATCTTAGAGGAGAATCATGTTTGGGGGAGACTTCCAGGGCATCAGTGCAGCCTGAGGATGGTGAGGGCTGGAGTGAAGAAAAGTGTCCTGGAGAGGGGGCGTCCAAGCTGGTACTTGAAGTATGAGTAGGAGCTCTGGGGGCGAGTGGATAAGGACACTTCAGACAGTGGAGACTGTGTGGAAGGACAGAAGTGGGAGGCAGACTGCAAAGGGCCCAGCTCCTCGGGTGCTACTGAGTTTGGAGGACTTGCTCCTGTGTGAGGGCGGGTGGGGAGCAGTGCATGGCCATAGGACAAGGTAAGGTAACGGTTTGCGAAAGCTAACCCCCTGGGAGCCTGGCTGAGGAATGACGAGGAGCAGTTCCGTTGTTATAAAAAGGGATCCAAACTTGGACTTACTCTGAAGCTTACTTAGCTTCTGGGCCGGAGAGGCAAATTCTCCTCCATGTCCATCCCAACTTCTAAAGCCCACAGGACACAGCAATGAAGGCAGCAGGGCCTTCATCCTAAGACAGGAGCAGGAAGGACACTCATTAGGGACAGAGCTGTGCAGGGCTGAGATACAGCACCCTGGCCCTCCTGGAGCTGGGGGCCTGACAGAAGGAGAGGGCTGGGCTTCAGACGACAGGCAGTGTCAGCTGCCCCAGATGTCACAGGAGAGACAGCCCCTCCATCCCTGGATACACTGCAAGCCCACTGTCTGCGGCTGAGCATGCCTAGGAGCAGACCTGCAATGAGGATGGAAGCCCAAGTGGTTTATTTTTATTTGGGGAGTGACTGCAGGAGGCACAAGTCTCCTGCTGTTGGAAAGTGAGACAGGGAAGGAAGGAACACACAACGCTACGTACAGTATTGAGCAGTGACTGCCGTGGGAATCTGGGTGCCTGTGGGAGACTGCAGAGCACGCCTCTGAGCTGTCCCACCCAGTGGGCCAGGACCCTGGGTATTTATCCCTCCATTGCTCCCCCTTTGTGGCTGACAGCTGCTCCTAGGGATCCCACCCTACACCGAGCAGACACAAAAGTAGTAAATTCCTTCCATCCAGAGAAAGGCCCTGGAACAGAGAAAGTGGTCTTTTGAGGGTGGGTCTTTAATAGCATCTTCTTATGACAACAGTGTGTATCACCATTGTACTCTACATGCCATGATGTAATTATTCCTTGAACACCTCCCACCTGCACTAAAACATAATCTCTCTGCAGAGAGGAATGGCCTCACAGCACTGTGCCCCAGGACCTGGCTCAGGTGTTCCACAGATATTTATTGAATAAACAAAATTTGGACTCTACCAACAAGAAGGCTGTCACCAGATGCAGCCCCTCAACCTTTGATGTGAATAATTAGCCACAATGAAATTATTTTCTTTAAAATGTCTGTGGTATGGTGTCATTAGCAACAGAGAGGGGACAGAGTAACAAAAGGCTCAATATTTAACTGAGCTGTTGACTGCTTGGAATAAGGGATACTTTTCCAGGCCTCCTTTGCAGCCACAAATGCCCACGTGATTCAGTTCTGACCAGTGACTACCATTTTCAGGATATGTCTTTATGGGTAGTGTGCTCCTCCTTCCTGGTGCCTGGAATTTGGGCATCATGGCTGGAGATGGAGCAGTAACTTTGGATCATTAAGTAGATACCTTGGACCAGAGAATAATGGAAGGTAGAAGAAGATCCAGGAATCCTGATGATCAGGGAGCAGTCACTCCAACCCTGGGCTGAATCTCCAGGCTTGCTTTACACAGAGCCCTTGGTTACGCCATTTTTATTTGGGATGGAGTTTTCTGTCACTTGCAGCTGAGAATCTAATCCTAAGTGGCACACACAAGGCATTTGGACTTAAGGGACTCTCAAGAGACCAGGCAGAGCTCCTTGGAGAGGAGGACTTCTCTTGTTGAGTGGAAGGCTGTGGCTCCTCCCTCTGGCTGTCTCTGAGCTCAGACAGGTCCTGCCTCCTTCAGGAGTTTGAGAAGTTCTGTTCTCTCTCCAAAATACAGCTATTCTCACAAACTTCCTTTCTCTTTGGAATGGTCCCCAGTGCAGGTCTAGGGTGGGACACTGACTCACCCACCTTTCTCATAGTGGCCCCAAGGCTCTTGGGGTGTGTGTGTGTGGGGGGTCCTGTTTTCCCACCCTCTTGCATTAGGCAAGATAAATCAGTATCTTTGCATCGCATCCCACTTCCGGGCTATAGGACAGGATCCCAGAAGTCTGTGCCGCTCTCCAGCCCTGTACTGTGATTAGGGGCAGGGTGCGGAAACAAAGGCAGGCAAAACCCAAGAGACCCCACGAGCAGGGACACCACACAGAGCCGCAGGCACGGGGCACAGCCATGGGCACACAGAGCCACACCTGCACGGCAGTTGTAACAGCAGGCACTAGGGCTGCAAGGGGTGGCGGCCAAGCTTCCAGAAGCTTCCAGAAAGGTAGCCAGGTGCCTCAACGCCCCCCTGCACCCCGCCGCGATTCCCTAGGGTGATTCCCAGGTGGAGCGGATCGCGTAGACCCTGTCAGGGTTGCTCTGGCCCACTGTCCCCTGCTCCCATCCTTGTCTGCCCCAGCCTCCCTAGAGGACTTGGGGAGGGGCTGGCCCGGCGGGTGGCTCTGTCTTCCAAGTCCCTCACTGCTCTGGAGAGCGCTCTCGGGGAGAGGTCCGACGGGCCGCGTGACCTTGGACGAGTCCCGTGCGCTCCCGACCTCGGTTTCCTTGGGGCCCCCGCATAGTTGGTGGTGGAGGGCGGCTCTCCTGGAGGAGGGCGGGGGCGGGGGCGAGGGCGGGGGCCGGGCCGCTGGTCGCTGCCCGTCACGGCAGGTGGCCCGACCCCTGCACTTCCAGCCTGGGACCTCGGGCGCTGGGCGCGGGGCCGGGATGCGGGCTGCGGCTGCCGGGGCGGGGGACCGCGACCGCCCGGCCCCTCCCGCGGGTGGGGCGGCCCCGCGCCGGCTCCTCCCCCGCCGCCTGCTGCCCGCCGCCCGCCCGGGATCAGTCGCGGCGCGCGGTTCCGCAGGTGGCAGCGATGGCCCGGCACTGAGCGCCCCGCCATGGCCGGCGCCCCCAGCCCGCTGCGCCTCGCGCTCCTGCTGCTCGGGGCGGTGGGCAGGGCCGGCCCCCGCCCCCAGGTGAGCCGGGGGCCCGCGGGGACGGGGACCGGGACGGGGCGCCGCGGGCGCGGGGTCCTGGGCCGGGACTTGAGCGAAACTCCGCCACCGCAGGCAAGCAGCCGTGGGCCTGGGGACCGAGGGGGACTGCAGAGCTTGTGGCCCAGGTGGACAGTGGGTGGGCGGCTCCCCTGCCCCGGCCAGGCCCCACTTCTTGCCGCCCGGGCCCCTCTGCCAGGCGCCAGCTGACTTCGCTGCATCTCTCTCTGTCCTTCCCAAAACCACTTCTCCAACTCCTGTGCTTCTGAAACCCGTGCCAGTCGCCCTGGCACAACCCAGGGTTCGACCCCGCTGGCCACCCCCCCCCCCACGGTCTGCGATTCTCCCCCTACCCTCCGGTCCTCCATCGTTGATCAAACACGCTGAGAGGTCTGGGAGGGCTGACAGGCTAGGGGTGGAGACCCAGCCTTTCCCTGAAGACCCCAGGTGCAGCCTTTGACTCATAGCCCCCAGGGGCCCTGTGGTGGCAGCTTGTCGTCCTTCCTCTGTGACCTCCCAGATGGAACTCAAGTGCCACCCCCTCCCCCCGGCCCCTGCGACAGACGGGCAGGAAGCTCGGTGCAGGGAGAGCCAGGACCCTTCACACACCCTGCCCACCCATTCTGAACCCCTTGTTGACAGCCCACACCAGACCCCCATCTCGGAACAGGCGGGGACACCCTGACCTCCTTGGTGCCACCAGAGAGCAGGTGGCAGGTGGACCTTGGCCTGAGGAAGTGGTCAGCTGCTCTTGGACAGGGCAGTTATCCAGAGATGCTGGGACGTGCTTGAGCAGAGTGGAGGGCAGGCTCGGGTGGCCCGCCCTGTGTGTGGGGACACTCGCTTCCCACCACCTCCTACTCTTACTTCCAGACCTGCAGAACTGAGATCTTTGAGGAGTGGGCCTGCAGAGGCCTTGAAATGTGTCCCAGAGCAGGTGACAGGCCAGGCTGGAGGGGGCAGATGCCATACACTGCCTGAGAACCGGATGTGGGCAGATGTGTCTCTCACCTAAGATGCCAGCACTTTTTTCAGCACTCAAATCCTTTCCTAGACTCATTCTTCCCCTTCCCTGGCTCCCCAGCCAGGCAGGGGCTTTCCTGGTGAACTCGGGATCTTTGTGGGACCATGAGTGCAGACTCACTATGGCTCCCCTGCTGCTGCAGGCCAAGCTAGCATTAAAGGGAGAGAGAAAGTGAGGAGGAACCGTTCTGTGGGCTGCTTGTCTTCTCCCCTGAACCTCTTTTCCCAGAGGTGTCAGGCTCCTTGAACCTGCCCTTTCCTCTGGTCCCCCTTCATTCCACAGTCCTGGGGCACAAGAGGACCAGGGTGGCAGAGAAGGACAGGAGGTGCAGGGCACTGAGCAGAGAGTGTGAGTTTTGGGGGGATGCTCTTGTTGTGGGGCACTGGCACCCCTGGACTCTGCAGGGACGTGACAGGAGGCTTTGAGTTAGACTGCAGTGATTGTGACAAAACCTCATGCACGCAGATCCAACGCTAAAATAATGAATTCTGCATTTTATTTGCTATGAGGTCAACAGGAATAGTTACTCCCCTTTAGTCGCTTTTGGAAGGACAAAAGCTCAGGTAAAGAGGGTTCCCCTCCTCCTCTGGAGCTCTGGGGAGGCCGAAAGCTGCTTCCCTGCAGGCAGGGGGTAGATTGCCTCTGGAAAAGGTGACCTGGGCCTCTCCTTCCTTGTTCCTGGGATAAACCAGTCCCCTCCCCTCTCTTTATCTCCCAAGACCCCCCAGGAGGGAGCTGTCTGTTGAGGAGACAGGCAGGCAGACAGCCTTTGACACCCAAAGTTAAAGCCACACAGATCTGGGTTCATATATCTGCTATTACATGGTGATTTTAGGTAGGGCACCTGACTATCCTGAGCCTCTGTTTCCTCATCTATAAATAGGACTTTATCATGTGGGGTCACAGAGGACTGAGGCGCTGGCACCTGAAATGGTAGCTTTTGTCACTTGGGGGAGTGGATTATTTGTCCTCGGGGACCTGGAACTGCTGAATAGGGCCTGGAGAGGGGCTGTTGGAAGCCTGTCCCTTGAGTCCCAGCGGATGGGGCTGTGCCCAGGTCGGTGTGGCCTTCCTGCTGAACTGGGCTCCCTCCCAGACAAGGTCCCAGCGTAGAGACCAGGCAGAAACAACCGAAAAACCACAACCTGCCCTCGAATCCCTTGTGCTGAGGAAATACAGGACCTTCCTCAGCTGCAGCCTGCCCCTAGGAAATTGCTGTATGTTTCTACACCTCTGTGTGCATGAGTTGCAGAGATAGATTTGCAATAGAGACAGAGAGAGACAGATCAGGAGAGAAGTGTGCGGGCTACACAAGCCCCTGTTTCTCTGTATATCTGTGCGTGACACTGGGTGACATTGCCTGGACTGGAGTCACTGTATGTGCAACATCTCACCATGTAATTGTGTGTCCAACAGTGTGTGTTTGTGACCCCATGTGTGATCCCATGTCTATGAACGTCTGAGTGTGTGTGGTGTGTGTGTGTGGGGAGACCCAGGCCAAGCTCTCGGCATTGGGAATGTCCTGAAGGTGAATGAAGAGCGTGTGTGACAGCGCATGGTCCCCGTGGCTGTGAGAAGACGTGTAGTCTGCCTTCTCGTGCCCGCCTGTTCAGATATGTAAAGCCCACAGCAAGAAAAAGCGGGAAAAGAGAGAAGGGCCTGGAGCTGCTCCTGCAGGGCACAGACACGGGGGCAGGGTTCGGGCTCTGGGAGGTGGCAGGGAGGAGGTCGGGGAGGAGACCCCAGGAGCCTGAAGGGCCGGACCCAGTCGGGATTTCCAGAAATGTGTCTTTGGAGCCCTCTTCCCTCCTTCACTCTTCACTTCCTCCCTTCTCCTCCTCAGTGCCCAGAGAGACCAAGGTCTCCTTCCTCTCCACCCAAATGCTTTCTAGAAAAGGAAAGAATCTGGCAGCTGTATCTGCTCTGAGAAATAGGGGGCCCTCTTCCAGTTGGGGCCAGAACTTGGAGAGATAGAGCCTTCCAGGGTTGGAAAGCCCATGGCTCCGAGAGCTTCCTCTCCCTCCGTGTCTTCCTTCCAACTCTGCCCACAGGGCAGGCCTTGGCAAGTCACCCAGGTATGCATGGTAACTCTGAGAAGGATGCTGTGCCCACTTTCTGATGAGGAAACTGGGGCCCCAAAAGATTAAATGTGTCCCGCATTACCAGCCAGAGCTGGGATATGAACCAGAGGCTTGTGACTGCCTGGTGCCCTTCTCTGCAGACGCACCCCAAACTCCCGAATCTGAGGGATGGCCCGCCTCATTGCCACCTCAGACCCAGGCATTGTCCCCACTTGCCTTCTTCCTCCTCCCAGAGCCACTCCCTGAAGCTTGAAAGGCCTAACCCTAAAAACTCCACCTGCCCTAAGTCTGGGCGGTGGGGAAGGCACCTGGCAGACATCCTGCTGGTCACAGGCTGGGGGCCCGTGTCTCCCCCCACTTCACTGTGCCACTGGCTGGAGTTGCTGCTGGAAGACACCACGGATTGGCAGGATGACTGGTCCTTGGCCATGAAGGTGTATTAGGTTCTTCCTTCTAGAGGTAAAGGAGGGGTGGGCCCCGAAACCCAGCAAGCCAGACCGCCCTGTTCGTTCTACTCTGCCCTCTCCCCTGAGGATCAGACATCCTAAGAAGCACTGCGTGGACTGAGCCCGGTCCACCCGCCAGGGGTGTGGTAAGCCTTACTATCTCGGGGCTCACAATGGCCCGGTGTGGGCAGGGCTGCTGTTGTTTCCCTTCTTGCGTGTGTAAACTGAGGCTAGAAGTTAAAACTTGCACGCAGACTTGCACACTTGCCTCACTGATGGGGGAGTCCCAGGATCCAGCCGGGATCTGAGCTCGAAGCTAGAGCCACTCACCCACCACAGCGTCCCCCGGCCTTGTCCCAGCTCAGAGCCTGGTATCCATCTGTCCCTCTGTTCTCTTCCTATCCCTGTGTGCCCATGTGCTAAGCCTTAGTCCCGACTGTGCCCTCCTGCTGAAATGCCACCCTCCTTCCTCTAGCCTGGCCTCCCCACCATCCCTGTGCTGTGTGCGTCCCCGCCTCATGGTCCTGAGCGCCCCAGAGTCATAGCCTCACTGAGACCTGCTCTGGCCACTCCCGGGGCCTCTGCTTCTCGGCTGCCTTGCTTTTCTGCAGAGCATTTGAACCCCAACACTCAGCAGCCTCCATTCATCTCTGCACGCCCACCCCGGCTGCCACCTAGAACGTGGCACACGTGTGGCTTCTCAGGGGTCCGAGAGGCTGGAGATCCAGGCAGCTCTGCTGCCTGCGAGCAGACCCAGGTTTGGGGGTGAGCTGAGCTGTGTTCCTTCGCAGATCCTGAGCAGGGTAGGGACAGAACAGGTGCTTCTGTCGTGAGGAAGCCCTCTCGCTGAGGGGGAGGCACGGCTCATCCTCAGGGAGCCCCAGTGTGAGGACGGACATGGCCCTCTCCTGAAAAACTCCCAGCCTGAGGGTTTATTTTTTTTTGTACCGGGGATCGAACTCGGAGCCTTGTGGTTGCAAGGCAGGCGGGGAACCACTGAGCTAAATCCCGGCCCTTGCCTGAGGGTTTAATCCCTCACCACTCAGAGGTGGTGATGGAGCCACCTCTATGGAAGCTCCCTGGGGTAGGGTGGCCTGCCGACCTTTAGGCTGCTGTCCCCGGGAGTCCTCCTTCCTACTCCCCAGCTAGACACACCTTCTGCCCCGGTTCCCAGCAGTGACCTTGCTTCCTGCCAGTTTTCCTATTGGAAACAAATACAGTAAGGGGCTCTCTCCCATCTCTCCCTGCTCACCACCAGCAGCTGCTGCACGGAGGGAGGGAGGGAGGAAGAAGAGACCTTTCCCAGGTGAAAGAGGGGAGACGAGAGAGGAAGGAGGGGGTGGGGTACAAGGTGGACCACTAGGGCTCTCTAGTGTGAACTGTGCCACCCCCTCTGGTGTAGGTGCAGTAACGATGTGGCCTTTGTGGTCAGTGTAATTGATTTCTTTTTCTCCATCCCTCCCCGCCAAACCAAATATGTTGACTTTGCTCTCCGGAGAGCTGTGTCCTTCAGTAACTCCCCACCGGCTCACTCATTTCAAGGATGCTCCCAGGGTTCAGAGCAAGCTTGGCTGCTTCTGGAGCTTTCTGGGTGGCTAAAGACAGCTGTCTTATAAACCCCAACTCACCCCAGACCCAGGCAGGGTACCAAGACCGAGAAACCAGGTCTCACGTGTGCTTCGGGGATTTACCAGTCAGGGGTGTGGGCTTCTGAAAAGACGCTGATTTAATTCCCACACACGTGTACATGTTTGTGATTTCAAAAAGTAAATTTTAGTTTTAAATTATATATAGACCCTAAATTGTATACAAGGGGCTCTCTGGTCATTTCTGTAACAGCAGCCAGTGCAGGTGTGATGTCAGTGTTCTGGAACCTTCCCGACCTCTTCCTCCCGTCCTTGGGTCTCCTCCTGCTCCTGGTTGACAGACGCTGGCTAAACCCTGGGTCTGTGTCATGTTAGAGGGGAGCACTGTGCATTCCGTTGCCCTCCTCTACCCATGACTGGCTTTGCAGCTGGGATGCTAACGGACGACAGCCTGGCTCTGTCTGCCCCCCTAATGCCACCGCACCCCACATCTCAGTTCTCCCGCAAGTCACCGAGCTCTGCTTCCTGTGGTGCTGTGTGCCCTGCACAGTGGGGTCCCTCTCCCGCTCTGCCCTGGGTCTCCTTCTAGAGAGGTTGAATGTTCAAGCAGTCCCCGGGCAGGCTGGCTGGGCTCCAGGAGGAGGGGATCCCAGGCAGTGACCAAGCCCGGGCTCTCAGGAAGTCTCTTCTTCAGCCAGAGCAGATGACACCATGAATGAGTCACATACTCCCCACTTCCCCTTCCCCCCACACGCCCCCTGAAAACATCCATTCTGTAGCAATTCGCTGGTACCTACGACCTGTCAAGCTATGCACAGTCCCTGGGAGGGGTGAAGATGTCAAAGGCTGCCCCTGGATCCCCTGTGTGGCAGTCGCTTGTTCCCTCCCTTCTCAGAGGTGACCAATGCGTGGTAAGGTTTGAGCTCTGAGGTCTCCTAGAGGGGCAGAGGGTGGGAGAAGGGCTGGCTGGACCCACAGGGCCCCGTTTCTGCTCCCCTCCTCCCACCCAGGGTGCAACTGTATCCCTCTCGGAGACAGTGCAGAAATGGCGAGAATACCGACGCCAGTGTCTACGAAACCTGACTGAGACTCCACCCCCTGCCACAGGTGAGGCTAGGTGGGGCCCAGCCAACTCTCAGAAGGCTTTGATGGACCCCACCCAAGTGCACGACTGGGCATCAGTTTCCGGTCTGGGATACCATACCTGCCCTGTGCCTCTATCCCTGGGCCAAGCTGCCCCCTCATCTGAATGCCTCCCATCCCCTTTCCACCTGTCCAGATCTTCAGGTGCTTTAAGTCCAGCTCAAGCACTTCCTTCCCTGTCTCCCTCGCCCACAGGCCTGTTCTGCAACCGGACCTTTGATGACTACGCCTGCTGGCCAGACGGGCCACCGGGCTCCTTTGTGAACGTCAGCTGCCCCTGGTACCTGCCCTGGGCCAGCAGCGGTGAGTCTGCAGCCTTCCCTGTGTCCTGGAGGCCGGGCCCAGGGGGGACACTGCTTCCTTGCACCGAGACACAGCTTTGGCCAGTCCAGAGTCTTTAGGCTTCCTGGCCGGTGGCCTGCCTCGGCTGGGGGACGGGATGTCGGCAGCTGTGAGGGGAGTGTGGGGCCTGACGGGAGACAGGAAGGAGACTCCCAATCATCTAGCAGTTGAGGAGGAAGCCAGGTGGCAACACATGCAGGGGTACACAGGGGTGTCTTTGCCCTGGGGTGCGTGCGTGCGCGTGTGTGCGCGCGTGTGTGTGTGTGTGTGTGTGTGTGTGTGTGTGTCTAGGTGACCCTTCCTGGTAGGGGTGCCTGTCTGCTTCCCAACTCTTCAGGGGTTCATGGGAGCCGTGGTCAGGGTTGGTGGTGTGGCCCTGCACTGGGCAAGGTAACTGGGTAGATGGGACGGGGACAGAGGCTGCAGGGGGCCCCTTGACTTGAGGGTGACTAATACACCCCACCCCTGTCACTCTGTCCCAGCCTCCTGTGCTGAGGCCCCTGGGGTGGGGAATACGGGGAGTCAAGAAGCCTTGCCATGAGGTGCTGAGTCTCCATAAAGGGAGAAAAGACACTTCTCATCATAAAATGTGTCTATGACATTTATTGACACAGTCCTGTCCTCAAAGCAAGGCATTCCTTTAGTTTTTACAGCCACCCCATGCTTATGCTCCTTGTCCAGATCAGGAAACTGAGGCCCCTGGAGGTTTATGGCACTTGTTCCAACTGAGGTGGTAAATGGCAGAGCCGGAATTTGAACCTGGCTTTGTTCTTTCTATTCTTTCTTGGAGGACCTGACCCCAAGCAGAACTTGGTCCATGGGCAGTAGAGAGAATGATCTGGTCAGGCCGGGTGAAGCCAGGGGTTCTCCTGGAGGAGGTGACTGACAGGGCCTGACATGTGCTTCATCCGACCTCAGTTCCTCGGGCAGAGGTGAGGGGCACAGGGGCAGCCGGGCCTGGAGAGAGACAGGCACCAGGCAGGACTCGGAGAGGAGCAGCCCTTCTCGGCACATGTCCTGCATCCAGTCTTCCCACCCACCCTCTGAGGCACGTAATCCCATTGCCCTCCCATTTCCAGAGAGGAAACTGAGGCACAGAGATGCTAAGCGGCTTTTCTAAACTCACATGGCTAGTGAGTGGGAGACCCAGCAATCCGAGGTTAAAGTCACCATGTTTCATTGCTGCGCTTGATTTCCTCGGGGCAGGGGTGGGTACCTGTGTGTGTGGCTCTGGCCTGGGGATGGGTAAGTGGCCTGGGTGACCTCTGCTGGCTGCCACATGCTGGGGAAGTGCGGGGAGCCCTGCAGTCTAGTGGCTCTGCCCGTGGTTGATGACTGGCTGTGTGAGGAGGGACAACTCCCCAGACCTCTCTGTGCCCTGCTTTGCTCCTGGGAGCTGGGATGGAGCCGGCTGAGGTAGGCAGCATTGCAGCTCCCTGAGAGAGCATAGCTGTTAGTGTCTCCCTCCCACCCTGCCTACCTCCGACCGCCCTCATTGGCACACACCTTCCCTGCTTCTCAGAGATTTGGACCATGGCTTGGCCAGCTTGCCTGGGCCGCTAGACCCCAGGGAGCCAGACACGGGACAGGGCCCATCGCTCAGCGCTAAGCGCCCCCAGCTCTGCCTGCCGCTTGTGGCTCCATCCATCACCTTTAATTTTATTTGAGCAGGAAATAGGTCCTGGTGGTGCCCGTTTATGAGCGAACACGGTTTTATTGCTTTCTCCGTGAAGATAGCGGCCTCTGCACAGCCCCCCGCCAGATCCCCCCCACTCCCCCCGCCAGGCTAATTTACTCCCTTTTCCCACACTCAGAACCACCAAATCTGCTTCTTCTCTCTGAGTGAGGGACCTCAGAGACACACAACAGGCTCCTGTGCCATAATTGCCATCTCCGGCCTGGTGCCCCTTTGGCAGAAGCTGCATGGTCCTGGGAACTCCCTGGCCCACCCACACCATGTGGGAGCAGGTTGGGGGGCAGTTGTGGAGCTTCCTTGGGCTGAGCCAGGGTCCCTCAAGGGGACCAAGTAGGTATACAGTGCACTAAGGACCACAGAGCTGGAAAGCTTTAGCACCCTGGGGCCTGAGAAGCAAGGGGGAGGAATGGGGTCGGGGGTCCCCATGGCAGCATGACCGTGGCCACAGAGGAGTGAGCCCACTGCCAGAACCTCAGAATCAAGCAGGGAGGCAGCGGGGAGAAATGTCCCAGGCTGGGTCTTTGACCTGAATGCTGCCCACTGCCCCAGCCCAGCAAAGGACAGGGAACTGAGTGATGCTGTCTCAGCCTTCTGGGATACAGAGCTGAGCAGACAAGTGGCTGCTTTGGGAAAGAATCAAATTCAAAACCATTGTCAGAGTCCTGAGTTAAGTCTTCACCAGGAGCTGGGGGTTCCCTGAGACCGGGTGGTGGAGTGTGCTAGGGAGAAGGGGTCACCTTTGACCATGATGCTGAGTGCGGAGGGAGGCCAGAACCATCGTGTGCCTGAGGCTTGGCATTGGGAAGGGTTCCAGGGATGGGTGACCCAGGGTCGGGCCTGGAAGAACTGGCAGCTGCAGAAGGGAGGAGGAGAGCCATCCGCAGAGGGAGGGAGGAACAACATTCAGGTGGCACCTTGGTCACAGGGCCAGGGCTCAGGCCTCAGAGCTACATGGTGTCCCAGGGAGGCCAGAGAAGCCCTGGAATTCTGAACCCTGGAACTGTGAATCTAGGGGGTCAGGATGGTGCAGAGGGGGCAGGAGTGGATGAGTGGCAGGAGGATCATGTTCCCAGGGAGAGCCTGGTGACACGAGATCGGGTGTCAAGGCTGGTGTCAACCCTTTGGGTGCCCGAGGGGCCCTCAGCAGCCTCTTGTACTCACCAACAGCTGATCTGATCATTACAAATCGTTCCAGGCTCATTAGCTGCCCCACTCCTGATTTCTACCTGTTTGTTAGCTTAGTTCTAATTATATGAGAGTCATAAAAAGCTTTTAAAATAGCCTATAATTCACAATTCTTGGAAACTCTGACAGGTGCCTCCCCTGAGTAATGTTGAGCCTGGGAGCTTTTACTACAGCCCAGGTTGCCAAGGGGAGCCTGAGGGCCAAGCTGGAGTGGCATCATGGGCTGCAGCTCCTTGGGGTTCAGTGAAGTCGGGGGACACAGGGTCTCCACTGTGGCTGTGGAGCGTACTGTGCACCAGGCGCTTCCTATGCTCTATCTCTTGGGAAGGGTCCCCTTTTACAGATAAGGAACCTGAGAGCTGGGAGGTGGAGTGAGCCCCTGGAGGTCCCACCGCTGGTTGAAGGCAGAACCAGGATCTGAACTTGAGTCCCTGGGGTCCTCCTCCTGGGTCCTGATGCCACACACTACCCTTCACCCTGCCCTGCGCGGGTGCCTTCATTGCCAGTCTGCCTTTGACCCTGTCCTCCACTGCAAGGAGGACCGGCACGCGAGGTCTGTGAGTCTCAGCGTCCCAGTCTGTAGAATGGGGCCTGGCAGGTCTTGCTGCCACCTCTGTTGCCACGGTGCAGCAGCTAATGGATTCATGAGCGGCTCTCCACAGCCCTGAGTGCCTGTGTCCACGTGGAAGGGTGGCTGTTAGCTTGATTACAGACGCTGAGACAGTTTCCGGGAGGGGAAGTGTTTAATTGGGAGTTTTATTTCCAGCACCAGGGGCTGACTTAATGAAATATCCCTGGGCCTCCTGGCATGCGGCTGCTGGGTGCTACCTCCTGCTAACAAGCAGAGCCAAGCCCCTGGCTATGATTGGCCAGCTCCTCCTAGGCCAGATAAAGGTGGGCTGATAAGCAGGGCTGTGCCCAGACCTAGCCCACCTCCAGCCAGGATGGGCACCTGGGGACCACAGGCTCCACCAGGAACCAGCCCTGGCTTTCAATATTTGATGCTAATGAAGGGCAACCAACAGATGCACCCCTGCAGGCTGGCTGAGCTTTTCAGGGACACAGTGATCCCTTGGCTCTGTACCAGGAAAGCACACATCTGTACCCACCTCCCCAGCTGGCTCTGAGCAGAGGGCCTGGGACAGTATTGGCTGCCAAGGGCCACACTGGCAAGGGACCCACTGGGCAGGGCTGCATGGTGGGAAATCCAAGTCCCGAGGAAAGGCAGAGGAGTGTTGTTGACTTAGCAATAAGTTTGGCTGCTAAGCTGGCCTTCGGAGGCCAAGAGGTAGAGGTAGAATCTTCACTGTGCTGGGTGATCTTGGGCAAGTTGCATGGCTTCTTAGAGACTCTGTTGCTTCAACTGTAAAATGGGATTAAACATGCTGCGCGCATAACCTGGTTATGATGTGCAAACCACAGATTCAGACACAAATTCTGTGGCTGCACAACCTGCAGAGCAGGAGTGTGGGGAACATGTAGGGAGAGGACCTGCAATTGCAGTGTGCCTGTCGTAGGCCAGGCTGTGGGCCAGCTGTGGGAAGCCACACTGCTGTGGGCTGGTGGCTTGTGTGCCAGAGGCTCCATTGCTGTGTTGTCTCCCTTCATTGGGGCCCCTGGACTCCCTGCTTTCTCCTCCCTTCCTGCCATCCAGCTGGTCTTCCAGGCCAGGCTCTGACACAGTTTCATTCCGCACGGAGTCAGCCCAGGTCCCCATATCTGCATCCAAAGACTGATTTTCTGCTCACCTGAAAACTTGAGCCCAGTAGAGAATTTCAAGCATCCATGCCGCAGATAAGAGAGGCATCTGGGGGCCTGAGAGGCACCCTTCAAGTTGCTACAATCAGACGTGTGCCTGCCCCTCTTCTCTGCCTTCCTAGGGGCCTGATTTTTTGTTAATAACTCCCAGTGTTAATAATGCCCCACGGGAAGTTCCACCATTAGCTTTTTAGGTTGTTGTTTCTCTTCCAGTTGAAGTCTTAAAAGGCATGTTTGTCCAGAGGAAGTAATGCTGCAAGCTAGTTTGCCTGCTGTGAACTCCAATAACTCCTTTCCCTTGGAGGAGGACCTTGTTTAGGGCTTGTTCATGAAAGGAGGGAGAGGAAGAGAGACAGTGCTGGGAGGCTGGCTGTGCTGGGTGACGAGGAGGACAGGGTTCCATGGCAGGCCCTGCTGGTGTGTGACCTTAATGGAAAGGTCTCCCTACCACCTAAGCGGGGCTCAGGATCTGTGTAATGGGGCCCTTGTCCTAGAAGGGTGCCCCTGGGGCCCTGAAGGGTGGGCTGCCAACACGCCTCAGCTTGCCTCAGTATGGCCATGACTTCTCACGGCTAATTCCTCCACCTGGACACTGGCCAGCCACTGCCACCCAGGGCCTCTGGTGGCTTCTCCGTTCTCCTTTCCTCCCACAGCCCAGAAAGCTGGTCTTTACAATCCTTTTAGTCTCTCAAATTTAAAATCCTTTTAAAATGTGTTCTGGCCTCCAGCTTCCCTCCTTGATTCCCCTGTTCCAACCCCACCTCTCTCGCCCTTTGTCCCCTGTGCTGCGGCCTTGGTACCCAACTTACATTCTCCTGCAGAAGGTAAGGAATGAGGCACCTCCTTCTAGAAAGCTTTGTCCTGGCGTCACACAAACTTGGGGCCACGAAGCCACCCATCTCTCTGAGTGGGAGGGCTGGGAGGATAGAGGGGCTGCCACCGCAGCTGTGTCCAGGTGGGATGACAGTGGTCACGTGATGTCCACCGCCAGCTCTGCTGGGGCTGTTTGCAGCACTCCTTCCTAGGGACTTTTCTGGTTTTTCTGTGAGAGTCTTGGCTCCATATTTGGAGTCCCAGGAGGAGTGCTGGGTTGCTCCCCTCTGGCAGACTAGGAGGCCTCCAAGGGCAGCTTCTACCTTCAGCATATGGCCTGGGGTTTCTTAGAGGTAGAAGCTTGGTTTTTCCCCACAAAGGGAGAATTTCCAAGGGCAAAGACTGTGTCTGCCCTGTGAGACTGTGTGTTTCTTTCAGAGCAGATGGTCTTTGAAAGGAAATCTATGTCTCCTTATCAGACTGGGGCTCCGCAGATGGGGCTGTGTCCCCTTCCAGCGAGGGCTTCCTGAGGACAAGGCTGTGCCTCCATCAGAGCCAGGCCTTCTTCAGACAGGACTGTGTCTCCCTTCAGACTGGGGCTCCCTGAGGACAATGCCAAGTCTCTCTCAGACCAAGACTCCCTGAGGATGAGGCTGTGTCTCCCCTCAGACTGGGGCTCCCCATGGGTGAGGTTCCCTGAGGACATTGCCATGTCTCTCTGAGGCTGGGGCTCCCTGAGACAAGTCTGTTTCCCCTCACAGACTTTGGGGCTCCCCAATGTAGCGGCCGCCTCACCCCTTTCTCTCAGCTCTGCAGCGCCAGCCTTGTTCTTAGGGTCCTTTCACCCCAAGGAGTGTGAGCAGGGGATGGGCACTGAGTCTGGAAAATCAGGAATCGTGGAGCGGCTGTGGGCCTGGCAGGGCCGCTTCTGCCCAGCACCAGCCCTTGTCAGGAGTGTGATGTGAGGCTGGGACTGGGACATGGATCAGGACTAAACTGACCTCAGCTCCAAGATGGAGATTCATCCGAGCGCAGTCCCAGGTGATCAGGAGGAAGAGCCTAGTGATCTTCACCTGTTGACACCCTGTCCCATGCCTGGGCCGTCATGGTTCATGGTGTGAGAGGAAGAACTAGGAGTGTGTGTGTGTGAGAGTGTGTGTGAGAGTGTGTGTGTGAGTGTACATATATGTATGCATGCAGGGGGTCCAGCGTGCCAGCAACTCGGGAGCATCAGTCCTGGGAAAGCAGGGGTGACCGTGAGCCTGGGGAGCCACAAGGGCTCCAGCACTGGGTGGGCCGCCTACCTGGCGCCGAGGCTCAGCAGCCCATCTCCCCACCCAGTGCTGCAGGGCCATGTGTACCGGTTCTGCACCCCAGAGGGCCTCTGGCTGCACAGGGACAACTCCAGCCTGCCCTGGAGGGACCTGTCGGAGTGCGAGGAGTCCCAACGCGGGGAGAAAGTGAGCTGAGCAGGGGCTTGGAGCCCGAGAGGGGGCGGTAGGGTCTCCGCATCCCGGGGCCTGCCTGTGGCGTCTCACCCAGCCCTGGCTCTGGTTTGCACACGGTGCTGTCTGGCCTTGAGCTCGACCTCAGGAGTCCCATGTCCATCTGCACAGATTATTGTCTTTCTTGGTTCTGGAATCCCCAGGGGGGCCTGACCTGGGCCCCACCTCTGTCCCTGTGTCTGGGAAAGAAGAATGGGGGAGAGGGGGCCGTGGGCTGTGCCCCATCCATACTCGTGTCCCTGTGTGCACACAGAGCTCCCCGGAGGAGCAGCTCCTGTCCCTTTACATCATCTACACAGTGGGCTACGCGCTGTCCTTCTCCACCCTGGTCATCGCCTCTGCCATCCTCCTTAGCTTCAGGTAAGGGGTCTGCAGCCTGGAGGGGGCTGCTTTC
This sequence comes from Heterocephalus glaber, assembly GCF_000247695.1. The sequence continues at coordinate 19,230,918 of NW_004624754.1, read as the reverse complement.
CGCTCCCTCTCCGGGGTAGAGGAGGGCTGCAAACCAAGGTGACAGTGCAGCAGGTCCTTCTCTCCGAAGTGCAGGAGGTTGGAGACCGGGCCTGGCGATCAGTCTGGCAGATCTAATCTCTGCTGTGTCCCCAGGTGCATATGGACTGCACAATAGGCACCGTCCCCAGCCTGCTTTACCAACGCATGGAAGCCCGGGGACCCTCTGCAGTGAGCAGATGTGACTTAAATGATCAAAAATTCAATGTGATTTTACAAAAGATTCAGTGATTAGGGATTCTGCTCTCTTTGGAGCTTGATGGCCTCGGTGGAAACATTCTTTCTGAGGTCAAATCTAGATGATACCCTTCTTCCAGGGTAGAAGCTGGATGGCAGGGATGTAGCTCAGTGGTGCCGCTGCCTGCCTCGCAAATGCAAGGTCCCGAGTTCGATCCCCCGTACCAAAAATAAACAAACAGAGTAGGGGCTGGGGAGCAGCTTCCTTTGCCTTGTAGGATGCTGAGGACGGGGACCTCAGGACACCAAGCAGCAGGAGCAGCGACACCTGTCCTCCTGTCCTCAAGGAACCTGGTGCAGTGCTGGTCACACAGTCAGTGCTCAGTAAATGCATTTATTGGATGAGTATTCTCCTCTTTTATTATGAATTAGTTCTGAGATTCAGAAGCACAGTGACTCGGGAATAAAGCATTGTGCTCCCCTGGTGACCCTGTCCAACTGGGTCCCTAACCCTGCCCAACCCTGCCTGCCAGAGCTAAACCTCTGAATTTACCTCTTGTAATTCTTACTCATTTCCTTAGCCTATTACCATATTTGTAAGCATCTGTAAAAATATATAGCTGGGTCTTGTGTATTTTTTTTTTTTTTGGTACCAGGGCTCGAACTCGGATCCTTGTGCTTACAGGGCAGGCGGCAGAATCACTGAGCTAAATCCCCGGCCCTGGGTTTTGTGTATTTTTAACAACACATTGTACATATTCATCTGCAGTTTTTCTGCGATCCAACATTACATTGAGATTCATTCCCATTGATAGAGGCAGTTCTGTTTCATTAATTTTAACTGTCATTCTGGATTCCATTGTTGTAACACCATTTATTTGTCTGTAGTTGTTTTGATGGATATTTGAAGTGTTTCCTTTTTTTCTTTCTTTCTGAATGACAAACTCTGCTCCAATGGACGTTCTTATCTGTAACCCCTTGTGTGGTCCCCTGGGCCGTATAACTGGGGGTAGAATTGCCCAACAAATGCCACTTGCTTTGCCAGTTTACTGGTTGGTATTGACTTGTTCTCCAAAGGGAGTATTTCAGTTTGCCTCTCACCAGTAGTAGAAGAGGTCCCTTTGCAGAATATTCTCATCCATATTTCACGTTTTCAGAATTAAGTGTTGCTAATCTGAAGTGTGTGAAATATCCCTGATAACTAGAGACAAAAAGCATATTTTCATATTGTAGCCTATGAATTACTTGCTCACTTCCTTTGCTTAGTTTTTAGTTGGTTTATTTGGGTTTTTCTTGTTTATTTTAGGCATTCATTATTCTGGATACTAAGCCAGCATGTACCCTCTCTGAGTCTGTGGCTTATTTCTTCACTCACTCTTGTGGTGCCTTTTATGCACAGCAGTTCTACACTTTAATATAACGAAACAGGTCGATTTATCAATACGTGCTGCCACTTGATAAAAAAAATTAACTTTATCAATGGATTAAGAATTTATTTTTTGGGGGGGCCGGGGATTTAGCTCAGTGGTTCCGGCGCCTGCGTCGAAAGCTCAAGGTCCTGAGTTCAATCCCCGGTACAAAAAAAAAAAAAGAATTTATTTTTTTTGAAGACTACATTTCTTTATGCTCATCTTTAAGAAATCTTTCCTAGGGCCAGGGATTTAGCTCAGTGGTTCTGCCGCCTGGTTTGCAAGTGCAAGGACCCGAGTTCAATCCCCGGTACCAAAAAAAAAAAAAAGAAAGAATTCTTTCCTTATCTTGGGGGTCACAAACATAATCACCTATATTTTCTTCTCAAAAGTCACAGGACTTTTCTCTTCTTCTTACTATTCTCTGAGCCACCATAACTTTTCACCATTATTTTTGGTTGAAAATGGGGGATTTATTTATTTGATTTCTTTTTTTCCATATGCACATATAATTGATTGCCTCGGTACTGTTTGCTGATAACCTATCCTCCCCTCTTGGTTACTCTGCCGTGCACCAAGGTTCCTGTATTTGTAAGTTGCTTTCTGTCATTTGCACCCCTTCCATTGGCCTTTCTGTCTCTGTCCCCAAACCATGGTGCCTTAGCTCCTAAAGATTTGTTAGAAATTTTACTTCTCTTATAGCAACAGCCTCTTTTGTGTGGTTTGGGGTGTCTGGGCTATTCCTGGCCCTTAGATCTTCTTTAAAAGTTTTTAAAGTCCCTTGACAAAAAAGTTCGGGCTTTTATTGCAGCTGCATTGAATTTACTAGTTAATGTTGGGGGAACTAATAAACTCCTTCAAGATAGTGAGTCTTTCTATCCATAAATGCAGTGTATCTATGCATTTTCCTTTAATTTTTCATTATGTATTTTTAAGCAAGTTTTATAATCTCCATAATGATCTTGCCCATTTTCTTGTTAGATTTACTTTCCAAGTCTTGTCCTTTTCTACTCCTTTTCCTTTTTGGTGGCGAGGATGTGTAGTATCTGTGGGACAGAAGTAACAATAGCACAATTCCTTATTTTGTTCCTGGTTTTAAGCACTTCTGGTTGGGTCTATAGCTTTTATCAGGTTGAAAAATGCCTTCGTATTTCTAACTTGCTATACCTTTTTACACAAAAGAACATTGGCATGTGAATTCCTGCCTGTTCCAGCCCCAGTCTGCCTCTGTGAGCAGGACAGAGATATTAAGTTGTGGGCAAAGTCCCCATTGGGGAAACCGATCCTCACGTATCCGTGTCTGTGGTTCTGCATGACTTTGTGAGAGAAGATGCAGCAGGCAGAGGATAGAACACGGAGGGCATGACTACCTGGCCGAGGGCTTCTTGGAGAGCCAGGGTTTGAATTGAGCCTGGATTTCCAGGGTTACAAGGGAGAAGGGCATTCACAGAGGAAGGAAGACCCAAGCACAGCCCCGGAGCTGGAGGTGTGCCGGGTGGGGTGGTAGAGCGCAGTGTGGCCATCTTGCCAGGGAGGCCCTGCTTCCTCCCTCAGGCACCTGCACTGCACCCGGAACTACATCCACCTGAACCTCTTTGCATCCTTCATCCTGCGAGCCCTGTCTGTCTTCATCAAGGACGCCGCCCTCAAGTGGATGTACAGCACGGCTGCACAGCAGCACCGGTGGGATGGGCTCCTCTCCTACCAGGTGTGTGGTGTGGCCAGCAGGGCTGGGGAGGGTGGGCAGTCAGGGAAGGGCTGCTCCTGCTACTCCAGAGCAACAAAGGGAAAGAGCCACCAAGCCTTGTGCTCGGGAGCCCTGGGTCAGATGGGGAATGCAGTACCTTGGGGACCTTTCTTCCGATCTGATGAGGGTGGCAGCCTACCCAGGGGGGCCCCAGACTAAGGGAGAAAACCATTCGACGGGGGGTTCTCAGCCTGACACAGGAAGCAGTCTTTGGAGACAGACCTGAGCTTGAACCCCAGCCCTGCCGCTTACTAGCTGTATACTTCTGGGCAGGTCACTTCTCTACGGCTCATTTTCTCACCTGCCTAGAGATAGCATTATGGTACTTTCTGCCACTCAGGGAGCTAATGCAGACAGAGTTGTTCAGCACCAGCCCTGGGCAGAAGACGGAAGCTCCCTGGCTGCACGTTAACCATGGCAGAATAGTAGCTGGGGCAGGACAGGGATGGGAGTCAAGAGAGGCAGCAGGCAGGGCTTCGGTCCCCACACTCGCTTCCTGTATTTCCCAACAGGACTCTCTGGGCTGCCGCCTGGTGTTCCTGCTCATGCAGTACTGCGTGGCGGCCAATTACTACTGGCTGCTGGTGGAGGGCGTGTACCTCTACACCCTGCTGGCCTTCTCAGTCTTCTCCGAGCAGCGTGTCTTCAGGCTCTACCTGGGCATAGGCTGGGGTAAGACCACCCCGGCCCGAGATGGGGTGGGAGGCCCTGACCCCTGTTGGACTTGATACTTGGAACACACAGCTGGGAGGGGGCCTGCTGGAACCTCCTCTTCTCCCTGAATGGAAGCCTCCACCCCAATCTGTCCAAATTCCACCCCTACCACTGGGCACACAGCCCTGGAGTCTCGGCCCTGTGCTTAAATTCCCCCGCTCCAAGGTCCCGTGGAGCAAGAGCTCCACACCCCGCCCAGGGCAGCTGAGGCCCCGAGGGAAATGGTGAGTCCTTGGTGGGAGAAGAAGAGCAGGGCGGGCAGGTGAGGCCTGAGGCAGGCAGGATGATGACAGAGAGGAGGCCCAGAGAGAGCCAGGGCTGTGGGGCGGCCAGAGGGCAGCCAAGGCACGGGAGGGGTGGACCGCGAATGTGCCTGGAGCCCAGCTGGAAATGTTCTAGCCAAAAAAGTTTGCCAAGAACCATCGTGTCTTTTTTTTTGCTGGAACATTTCTGGTTGTGCTTCTGCCTCTCGCCACGTGGGATTCTGACGAGGGGCAGGACTGGGAGCCCCGCACTGGCAGGAAAGTTGAGGGGACAGCCCTGGCTGGAGGGACTGCAGGCACCTACCTGAGACAGAGCCCGCTTTCCACCCTAATCTGCCCCTGAAGCTGTAGGTCCTCTTCCTTATACCACACCTCCTCCCTGCTTGCCACTCATCCCTGTGTGGCCAGTGTTTTCCGTGCAAGACCCAGAGACGGACAGGGCTTCAAAGGCAGAGCAGGCACTGGAGCCCAAGCCTCCTGATTTCTGGGGCCCTGGGTCTCTGCCTGTCATGCACAGATCTCAGCCTATGTCACATCCCTCGGTCCTCTGCAGGCCCCACCAAGCAGGCTCGGCCTCTGTGCAGGTGGCAGGAACGCCTGGCTTCCCCACACAGGTTGAAGCTCCGCTCTCCTGCCCCAGGACCCACCTCCCCTTCTAGCCCTTTCTCCCCACTTGCAGGCTTCCTCAGTCAGGCAGGAGAGGCCAGCAGCAACCTGGGGGTGGCATGGGGGAGGGGCGGCCCATCCAGGGGCGCTCGGCAAGGCTGTCTTGGGGTGAATGACTGTGTCTGGCCATTCTGGGAAATAGCATCAGTGCTGTTAGGGCCTGTCACCATGGCAACCAGAGGGCAGGCCCAATCAAAGGGATGGTATGATGTGTGCAGGGGAGCGGATGGTTGGCTGGAGTTGATGGGGACACACGGTATCCTGGAGGCCTCTGTCCTTTTCCTACCACTTCACACCCAAGCTCAGGGCTCAGGGTCTGGGGAGCACCGGGGTAGGGACCACGGGTGGCACTTCCTCAACTAGAGCATCTTTTTCTTGAGGAATTGGGGTAAGGGGAGGCAGAGAGACACAGGAACAAAGAGTGAGAAAGTGGGACCCTTAGAGACAGACCCAAGGGTTCTGCTGTGATGCCAGGAGGCCTGGGCCAAGGAGGATGCTTGGGAAGAACTTTTAGCAGAAGAACTAAACTTAGGACTGTGACGTAGTTCGGGAGCCCTTAAAGGCCATGTCAACTTCTGCTGCTGTCTACAAGCAGCTGGGTGCCCCTGGGAACTCACAGGAGGGGAGGGGAGTGATGAATGGGGGAACATTACTTCCCAGAGCCAGTTCTGTATGCCTTCATTTGAGCTTTTTCTCCAGCCTGCTTTGGTTTTCCAAATGGGAGAAAGATGCAGCCTGCAGGAAGTGTGTTGTGTCTGCATGCGGCGGAGCTGTGCTCGTGCTTCAGAAAAGGCCCTGTGTGTGGGCACAGGGATGAGTGGAGCCCACCAGGCCTGGCTGACAACATGGGTGATGCCCCCTTGCTGGAGGGGCTCCCAGAGAGAAAGGTCAGCGCGTGCCTGGCCTGTAATCCCATCTGCTCAGGAGGCTGAGGGAGGAGGATCACAAGTTCCAGGCCATCCGGGCAATTTAGTGAGACCCTGACTCAAAATTTTTAAAACAGGGCGGGGGGAGGCTGGGGATGTAGCTCAGTACAGGGCCCTAGATTCAACCCCCAGTACCACAAGAAACACAGTTTCTGTAAATGTGTGCAGCTTGAGGAACTGGCATGCTCCTGCCTGGAGAGCTCCTTAATATGTTAAGGCTCTTCCCTCCTTACTCATTTGTTCATCCTTCCTTACTGAGCGCCTTCTATGTGTCAGGATCCACGCTATGTTTAGGGCATTTAAAGATCACTTGATTCTTTTATATAAAAAATAAATTAGCTGCTTTGTGTCAAATAAATGGTCCAGCCGGTGTGGTGGTACACACCTGTCAGCCCAGAACGCTGGGAAGCTGGGGCGGGGGTTGACAAGTTCGAGTCCAGCCTGAGCACCTTAGTGACTTAGTGAGACCCTGTCTCAAGATTAAAAGTTATAAAAGTGCTGAGGATTTAACTCAATGTGATGGCTCTGGTTCATACCCCAGTACTGCAAAAAAAAAGTGGGGGGATCTGGTGAAGACCACTCTCCAGCTGTGTGCTGCTTTGCCACCTCACCCCCTCTCAAGCACAGGAGCTGTGCGCTAGCTGCGCGTGCGTAGACAAAGATGAGTGGAGGAGATGGGTAATGGTGATAGGAGTGGCCTGGAAATGTGCTCTTGGGGAGACCCCTCAGAGGTACCCTACCACATGGACTCACAGAGGGGCCCACACACCTTAATAAGCACAGCCTTCCCTATGTCAGACCCAAGAATCCAACGCGAGAGAGGCGTCAGTAGAGGCAGCTGGTGCTGAGAGCTGTTGAGAGCGATTGGACTGGGTGTGGAGCCGCAGCCCTGGAGTTCAGTTCTGCCTGTGCCCTTCTGAGCTCCTGATCCATCTCCTCACCTGTCTGGGAAGATGGACCGTCCAAATTGAAAGTAGTCGGCCCAGACTGAACTCTCAGCGTGAGCCGGTCCTCCGCTCGACCCTCCAGGAACTGCAAAGCAATTGCATTAGGTTTCTGTTGCTATGTAACAAGTGACTCCAAAACACAGCTGTCTAAAGCAGCAGATGATTATCATCTCATAGTTTTATGTTCAGGGATCAGGGTTCAGCATAGCTGGGTACCCTGGCTCAGGATTCCTAATTTAAATCAGTGAGGATATTGGCCAGGTTGCTGCATCTCAGGCTTAACTAGGGGTGGAGAATCAACTCCAAGCTCCCACACCAAGCTGTTGGCAGGAGGCTCCATTCCTTTCTGCAAGAGCCATTCTGACTGACCCCATGGCGTGACAACTGGGTTCCCCAAAGAAAATGATGAGTGGAGATGAGGGAAACTAGAACAAGCTGCAGTCTTTTATAACCTGTTCCCAGAAGCGACCATTACCGTTACTTCCACAACGGGTGATTAGAAACACAAACTAATCCTGGTGCACTGTGGACCACAAAGACATGAGTACCACAGCATGGGGATCAACGGGGGCCATCTAAGTGGCTGTCTGCTGCACTTGTCAACAGCCCCAGGGTGTTGCTCGCCTTCGTGTTATTGTAATGAAATACCTGAGAGAGTTGCCTTAGAAAGGAAAAGGGTTATTTAGTCAGACTCATTGCTTTGGGTGTCTTGTGGGGGTGCCAGATGGAAATGGTGGAGTGCACATGGCTGAGCAAACTGCTCACCTTCTGGCCAGGAAGCAAGAGGGAGACTAGACAGGTGAGGAGTCCCAAAATCCTGTTTAGGGACAGGTCCCCAATGGCCTGTGGGCCCCCCCCACAAGGCTCCATCCCCTTAAGGCACCACTGCCTCCCACTAGCACCACTCTGGGGACCAGGCCTTTAGCATCGTCCCGCCAGTGTCAAGGAGAGGGGTGTCACCTCTCACCCAGGCTTCCTCCCCAGCTGGCAGCAGGCGCATGGGCTGGGGGACAACATCTGAAGGGTTCGGTTGCTGAGGGAGTTGGCTGAGATGGACATGTGGCTGCAGGGGAGGGCGTGGGCATCAGAGTTCCTCTGCTCCCTGACCTGTCCAGCATACCCTGCGCCATGCGTGGCCCCGTCCCTCTGCTGCTTGGATGTCTGTGCTGTGGAGAAGTTCCAATAGTGTGCCTGTCCTAAGAGGACTGTTTCCTAAGGAAGGGTCTGAGTGTCGGTGTGGGCTTCATGCTACCTCCCATCTCCTGTGCAGCCAGACCTGCTTAGGGACAGGGTTTAGTGCCAGGCAAGGAGAGGGGCTAGAGGTGTGAGGGCCCAGGGCGCACACCCAGGGGCTCTGTCCTGCCAGCCCCTCTCCCCTCTGCCTTTCCCTCTCTCCTCCTAGGTGTTCCCCTGCTGTTTGTTATCCCCTGGGGCATTGTCAAGTACCTCTATGAGGATGAGGGGTGAGTATACTGCTCCAGGGGAGTGTGTTGCTGAGGTTGCTGCCCTTAAAGTCCATGCGATTCTTGGACCCTGGGACACGGAGGCTCCACCTTTGGGAGGATAAACCAAGGGGCTAGGAGCTTACTGTGTGAGTTCAGGACTCCAGGGTGGGATGGTGACAGATGGTGCTGGGAGTCGGGATACAAGGTGGCCTCCTCCAGGCTCTTCTGTAATGTTGGTGACAGAGATGCCTCTGCTGTTTTATGTGTAATGCTAGCTATACACATGACTGTGTTCATAGTCCATGGAAGGTCAACTGGGGGCTGTGTGTAGCTCTCTATATGTGACCTTGTAGTTGGGAACTCATGTGCGTGCATGTGTGTGTGCGCACACGTGCGTGCATGTACCTAGCTCTCTGTGTGGATCTGTGGGTCTAGTTGTTGAGTAGCCCCATGGCTGTGGGCATGGCATTCTGCGTGGCTGGTGTGTTTGCAGGCCCCCTGTACCTGCCCTGGGAGCTGGGGCTCTGCAAGTCCACCTATGTGCATGGCGCCTCTGTTCCTCCCCAGATGCTGGACCAGGAACTCAAACATGAACTACTGGCTCATCATCCGGCTGCCCATTCTGTTTGCCGTTGGGGTGAGTGATGGTGCGAGGGTGCAGGTAGAAGTTGGGGTGCACCAGGCTGGGGCGAGGGAAAGGACAGGAGAGTGGGTGAGGGTCCATGTGCTCTGCAGGTGAACTTCCTCATCTTCATCCGGGTCATCTGCATCGTGGTGTCCAAACTGAAGGCCAATCTCATGTGCAAGACAGACATCAAGTGCAGGTGACCTCACCAGCTGGCCCTGCTGGGCCCTCAGCCCCTCCTTCCTGCCCAGAGAGATCCTGCGATGCATAATTTGGAGCCCTCTGGGACCCTCTACCCCTGCCCAAGCCTGGCTTAGGACCCTCACGTCTTTCCCTCACCCTGTCCTTGGGCAACCCATGAGCTCCTGGGAGGTCTCCACCTCTTTCCTGCCCTCCAGGGAACCTGTCTGAGGGTATTTGGAGCAGAAGAGTACCATTGACCCAGATGCCAGGTTCCACCAGGAGTGGGGAGGGCACAGAGAGGAGAGAGGGGTCCAGCAAGGGTGAAAGTTTCACCTGCCTCCCAGACTGGCCAAGTCTACTCTGACGCTCATTCCCCTGCTGGGGACCCATGAGGTCATCTTTGCCTTCGTGATGGACGAACATGCCCGGGGGACTCTGCGCTTCATCAAGCTGTTCACAGAGCTCTCCTTCACCTCCTTCCAGGTGACTCATGGCCGGGGGCATTTGCTTGGGAAGCACAGATGGGAGAAGTGGGCAGGTTGCAGCTGAGGGAATGACCCTTGGCCAAAGTTGCATGGTGGAGCAGAGCCCAAGCTGGGATCCCTAGGTGTCCTGACGGCTGGCCAGGCTTCTCTGTAAGCTCAAGGGACAAGGAGCCTTCTGGGATTGCCCTGGGGACTCAGCCTGGCATTGCAGCTGCTGTCTACTGTGCTGTGGGCACCCTTCCCGGTGCTGTAGACACACAAGGCATTTAGCCAGCAGACTGTGGCATCACCCCACTTCACAAAGGAGGAAAGTGAGGTGCAGAGATGTTAAAACAAGGTTTACAGAGCCACAAGGTTCCAAAGCAGGGGTGTGAAAATAGAAATTGGCCCCAGCCCCTCAAGAGTGTCGTGGGGTGTGTACAAGTGTGTGGGCCTATATGTGTGTGTCACATACATGTAGACACATCACGCAGATAGAACATGGGTTGGGAGCACTGGGGCCCAAGGGAGCAGATGGGTGGGTGGGGATAGTACCCCAGGCTCACAGGCTGTGACCTTCCTTGGATCCAGCCTCCTGCAGACAGGCGTCTGTAGGGCTTTGGCAGCATCTGAGCAAGGGGCTCCTTGTTCCTCCAGAAAAGAAATGGGAGGGGAGCCCCTGCCTGTCCCCAGATCTGCCTGGGCCGGCTGATTTGAGGAGGGGAATGTCGGGGCAGAAGCCCCAAGGCACTTCTCTGCTTACCCGCCTCTCATTTCCAGGGGCTGATGGTGGCCATCCTGTACTGCTTTGTCAACAATGAGGTAAGGCATGAGGAGGGACGCTGGGGACACTGCTGGGCCATTAGCTGCTCTGGAGTGGTGCCCTGGGGATGCCGCTGCTCACCCCACTGAGGCACCGGAGTAGAGGTGGCATCTTGCTTGAATATACCCATGTCTGCTTTGCGAAGGTCCTGTGTAGCTGCTTGGTCTCTCTGTCTGTCTCTGCCTGTCTGTCTATCTCTCTCTCACACACCACATGCAAACGTGCAGGCATAGCACAATGGTATTAGAGCTTAGGGAAGACCCAGCCTCATGTTTAGAGGGTCCTGGGTGGCAATGACTGTCTACTACAAAGTGTCCCAACACACACAACCCAACTGCAGACTTGGGGCTTTAGTAATCACTGTGTCATTTAATGGCCACCCCCCCCAAAAAAAAACACTGCTAAAATTCCAATTTTATTATTCTCATTTTTGCTCCTGAAAACACTGAAGGCCAGAGGATATAGGAAACCTGCCCCAGGCTTGGCCCGGAAGTAATGGCAGATCCAGGATCAATTTAGTTTCGATTTAAAGAAGGAAATACCCTGTTCTTTGTGTACACAGGCAAGAGCCCTGGTCCACGGGGGAAAGGGGATAAATTCCTCCAGTGGCTTTTGGATGCTGGGTGGGAGAAGGCAGTTCTCGTCGTGCCCATGGAGCCCTCTCTCCCCTCTCAGAGACGACCAACCCCTGGGAGGAGGCTGCTTGTGGGCACCCGGAAAGGCCTCTCTCCCCTAGGTACTGCCAAGCCATCAAACCAGATGTCAAAAATGACACTTGGTGTGGCTTCTATGTCACTGAGCCCAGGATCTTGGAGATCTTAGTATCAGTCCATTAATACAGTCTTGCCTTGTGCTGCAGGTGTGGGGCACATGGGTGGGACCATGGTGAGGCCCTCTGTGGTTTGGGGAGCTGTGAGCTGCAGCTCACAGAACAAAATGTGATGTAGTAGAAAAGATGCAAGCGTGTGTGCTCCGCATCACATCCACTCTGACCCACGCCCATTGCGTAGTCATCTGTGGCTCGAGGTGAGTTTCACTCATCCAAGGAGCCTCAGTTTCCTCATCTATTCAATAGGGGCCATAGGGTCTTGGAGTTCCTGCCAGGGTTAGGTGAGGTAAAGCCTGCATATGGTGGGAAGGGCGGGTCGAGCATGGGGTCCCCTTCATCGCTGGGTGCCGAGGACCTGCCCACTCCTGCAGGCCGCTCCTTGGCAGGAACGACCCTGTGTCTCGGTCTGCAGGATCCTCAGAGAGCACCTGGCTCGCAGTGGCTCCCGGACGTTTCAGAGGACACTGTGGAGAATGTGAGGCTGGGTAGCTGGAAAGGGAGGAGAGCACAGCCCTGTCCTGAGGCTTCCTCCAGCTTCCTCTCGGCTCACTTCCTACGAGCTCAGAGCACATGGCCTTCGATCCCCAAAGGGGAGGGAAACCAGTGCTTCCTCAGCCAGAGGGCAAATGAGTGCGGGGGGGGCCCTAGTGCTGCTGCTTTGTTTGTATCCCAGCCCGGTGGGATGGGACAGGCGGCAGCATGGCCCATGTCCCCCATGTGCTGATGACAGCAGAGGCCCAGGAGAGACTGAGGCTCCCTCCTGCCACCTTGCCACCTTCTCAACCCAAGTGCGGTATCACTTTTCCTTCCTCTGTCCCTAAAGCAGTAACTGCACACTCACCCAGTCCTGCTGCGTGTACCGGAGCGCAGCCTCCCACCGCCATAGCCCCTGGCTCAGCGGCTTCTCCTGATTCTGTCCCTTAGACCCCAGTCGCCTCCCCCCTCATCCACCATCCACAGCTGACCCAGCTTTGTTAAGAGGGAGGCACAGCCACAGTTCCCTGCTCTGTTCTTGGCAAAGAACTTGCCCCCAAATTCCCTGTGTTGTGCCTCTCTGGCCGCGCTGGCTATAGGCCCCACTAGTGTCGGCTCTGTTTCTCCCAGGCTCCTGCTGTGAGGCTCAGGAGACCCCGCTGAGAGGCCTGGAGAGCCTGCCTCCTGTCAGTCTACCGCCCCATTCCTTTAAACCCGCCCCAGAGACCTCCCAGGCACAGGGACAGAGGTGTCCCCTTCCTGGACCACCAAAGATACATGAGGCTGGGCCAGGGGTTTAGCTCAGTGGTTCCGGCCCTTGCCGTGCAAGCGCAAGGTCCTGAGTTCAATCCCTGGTACCAAAAAAAAAAAAAAGTTACACGAGGCTCCTAGGCTGAAGCTTCTATCCACAAGAGCCCTTCTCCAAGGTTACCATGGTAATGCCAGGTACTTGTGACCTGAGGAGAAAAGAAGGCCTGAGCATTGGCGACCTGTTGGTGTCAAGGCCTGCATCAGCTGCTGGTGGCCTGGAGTCGGGATTGGGACGGGATGGACTCAGGGCCTAGAGGTGATTTGGCTGGAGCTTGTGTCTGAGAGCCGAGCGAGGTGGCTCCGGAGCCTTGGGTTCTGGACTCCCATGTGACCCCAGGGAGTCACTTTGCCTCTCTTGGCTCTTCTCCTCAAGTGTAGATGGAGCTGAATGAGCTTTATCAATTCACCCCATCCCAGGGCAGGCGTGGCGCCTGGCCAGCAAGGGTGCTTAGGACAAGTCTGCCGGAAGGCACAGTTCGGAGTGCAGGGGGAGGGACTGGGCTGGGTCTCCCGGAGCGGCTGTGGTCTTTGTTATTTCATTTGCTTAGTTGAGGAGCAGACTTGATGTTTGATGCCCATGTATTTATTCATTTAAAACACACATAGTGAGCACCTGCTGGAGGCTGGGCCTTGTGTAGGTGCAGGGATGTTGAGATGAGGGAGATATGGCCCTGGCCCCAAGGTGCTTGCTCCTCAGTGAGCAGGGAGTAGACACAGCCAGGGACAAGCAGGACCTCAGGTGGTGTTGTAGGCAGGAGGCCAGGCATTGGAGTGAAGTTGCATCCAGGTTCAAATCCTGCCTGAGACACAGGGAGACACCTAAACACTCTGCACCTCTATTCTTCCCCTTTAAGCAGGGAGTGATGACAGGAACCACTTTACAGGCTTGATGAGAATAGTGACTAAGATAATCTATGGAAGATGCTGGTTACATAGATGGTGGTCATTAAGGACAATCAGGATCGTGGGGGCCACCTCAGAGGTTCACAAAAAGTGCTGAGGGAGCTGGGGCAGAGAGGGAAACTATGTCCAGCACTTTACATCCTGCTGGGGTCCCTGTGGCCACTGCAGTCTCTGAAGTGGCACCTGTGGGTGTACCTTCTCTCAGTGGACGGCTATGAGACACGATTTGCCTCCCTGCAGCTGCACAAAGGAAGCCACTGTCAGTCTCAGGTGGCCCCATCCCAGCTGTCAGCACAGGCTGCTGGCACAGAGCAGGGCGCCATAGACATCCTGCTTGGCCTGGGCTCTATGGTGCCGCCTGGGGTACCAGGCCATCCCGGTAGGCTGGCTCTGGGCCATCTCCACCGTACTCAGTGCAGAAGTTCTTTTAAGGGATGGCATGCAGCCCCAGCAGGCGTCTTGCTGGGCTTAGCTAGATGGATGGCAGAGAAGGAGGAAGGAGGGCTGTTTGCACAGGGACTGGTGTGGGGGGGGTTAGCAGAGAGCACCTCACCCACAGCTGCTGGCAGCCGGCCCTCCTGGTGGCTTGGGCTTAGAGGAGCCTGGGCCTCAGATGCTCCTATGTGGGGAAGTTGCGGGCAAGGTCATCAAAGGACAGCAGAGGGGCTCTGGAAGGTGAGTTTATGGGAATCACACCCAGAAGAACAGCCAAGACCCCTCTCTGGGAACCACAGTCACAGGCCATGCCTGGGGCCACAGTGGGGTCACAGACCTTGAGGGTCTGGAGCGCTGCCTTTGCACCTTTCTGTCCCGAGCGCCAGCCCTCTGGCAAAGGCTTCCCCTGAGGGAACCAGGCACACCCCAGTGGGGACTCGGTGCTGAGCTCTGTGGGGCTGGGTGCACCTCCATGTACCTCGATGCCTCGAGCAGGACTGGACCTCAGAGATGCCTAGTCCACAGCTCGCCCCAGCCCTCTAGCTTCCTCACTCCTTCTTCTCTTGAGGTGCAGGGGCTGGAGAGAACCCCCCGGGAGTTTAGATGGTCTGCAGCAGGCACCACAAGGGACAAGGGTGCACGGGTTCCTTCAGCTGTCCAAGCTGCGATCAGAGAGCGCGTTCTAACGTCAGATTCCCTCCTCTCCCATCTCCTGTCTCCCTGTGTTTCCCCCTGCTCTCCTTCTCTTCCGTGAAACAATGCTGTGATGGATTGTAAAAGGTACTTAGCTGAGTCACAGACTTTAGAGATGGAAAGGACCAACCAGACCATCAAACCCATCTCTCTCCTGAGGAGAGGCAGAAAATAGGAGACAACAATGAACAATTTTATTGGGATATTAATTTAGGTGCCTGAAGGCCTTGACTCGTGTCTCTTGATATAATGCAGTGGATTTTTTCCCTTCCCCACTAATGTAATAACGGGGCCATTTTGTGAGCAGTTGGTTTGCATGATGCTTTTGTTCCCCTCCTCTTCCCACGGAAGGTCCAGATGGAGTTTCGAAAGAGCTGTGAGCGCTGGCGCCTGGAGCATTTGCACATCCAGAGGGACAGCAGCATGAAGCCCCTCAAGTGCCCGGCCAGCAGCCTGAGTAGCGGGGGCACAGTGGGCAGCAGTGTGTATGCTGCCACCTGCCAGGCCTCCTGCAGCTGAGACCCCAGCACTGCCCTTCCTGTGGTCCTTGCCGAGGGCCGGGTGGCCATCCCAGGTGGGAGAGACCCGCCCAGGGCCAGGGGAAGGAAGGGACACATGTGCACATACATCCCCGCTTTCCCTCCCCAAGCCCATCAGACAGGCAAATGGGCAGTGCCTCTCGGGACCATGGACACATTTTCTCCAAGGAGAAGCAGCCTGCTAATTTGATCACTGTGGCAAGGGGAGAGGAAAAATGATTGCTGCTAAAATAAGGAGGAGTTCTTCCTGCTAGGCCACAAGGCCCTTGGGGTTCCCCCAGACAGAGCAGCAAATCAACCCCAGATCAAACGCAAGGTCAATGGCTTGTTAGTGGGATTGGAGCTCGAGGGAGGAGGTGGAACTGAGAGAGGCCAATGTAACCTCGGCCAAACACAGAGCTCACTGATGTGAGCCGCTCTGCTTGTGTCCAGTTGGGGTCACCACCCTATCTGCCTCCTCATTAAGGGGAGCTCTGTATGCATCTGGGCCGCTTGTTTCCCTCCTCTGCCCCTTCATCTTCTCACCAGGTTCCCCTCGAGGGCTTTGTTTGGGCCACCAGCTGCAGCTATTTCTGGAAATGGCTATGAGGGTTGTTGAGGAAGTGAATGAGGGTTTCCTTTGCTGGTACCCACTTCTCCCCTGGGTTCTGAGTTGCTCTGGTTCCTGCTTCTGCCCTACTTGGGGAGCCAGGCCCACCGCCAAGGAGCCCAGCCCAATTCCGTCCTTAAAAAGATACTCAAGGATCCTCCAGGTTCACCTAGTGACACTTAAAGAGCGTCCCCACTGTGAATGTCGATGACCTGCTCGTGACTGCTGGGAATCCAGAGGGCCAAGAGATTCATCGTGGAAATGCTTTCTGTCTGTGACCAGATTCTTTATCGTGAGTGGAAGTTGGGTGCACCCCCCAAATTTAGGGGATGTGACCAAGAAGAGACTCCAGGGGAAACCAACAGTGCCCATCATTACCATGGCGGCAGGCTCCCCCACCTTTCAAGTCCCTGCTCTTGGGAGCTTGTCTCTGTTTTATTCACTTTTCTTTATTGCTGTGAATAGTCTGTATGTGCAAATGTGCAACTTGTATTTCTCCTACCTGCTGGAAACAAGAACTAAAGCATGGTTGTCGTGATTATGTTTGGGGGAAGTGAGGTAGTAATGAATTTGACTTACCCACGCTTGGAGCTAATTCTTGTTTGCCTGGCCAGCCTCCAGCCTCATCCCATAAATAAAGAGCAGCAGAAAGGCTGGGATGGGGAAAAAAAAATCCATCAATTGGGCCGGGGATTTAGCTCAGTGGTTCTGGTGCCTGCCTCGAAAGCACAAGGTCCCTAGTTCGATCCCCGGTACCAAAAAAAAAAAAAAAAATCTACCAATCATGCCCCTGGCCATGGCGAGAAAGTGGACTCCTATCAGCGCTGCAGAGACCTGGAGAAAGGAGAATAGCCATCCTGAGGAGGAAGGTGATGAGGGCCATGGAGGCCATGGAAGCCCCCAAAGTGGGAGAGAACACCTGGGAGGACAGAGGGAGAGGATAGACTCCCTCGTGGGTCAGTTCCCTTCCTTCTCCTTTTTGGGGAGGCCTTCCCCAAAGCTTACACTGGACACATTCTCCTGTGCCCCTCCAAAAGGCGAGTGATGCATGGGGAAATAGTGGAACATGAAACACGCCAAGCAGAAAATTTCTCATACTCGAGCTTCGGTGAAGTGTTGTGTCTATTTAGTGGGAAAGTGGAGCCTTGGGCTAAAAAGATGGGAACTGTGCAGGCAGCCTCCTGGACTGAGATGAGTGGGCAGGGAGCTGGGGGGCTTTCTCCTCCCCGGGAGCCAGAGCAGGCTCCCCATTGGTACTCCTCACTTGCTTTCTCTCTAGAAGCACTGGTGGGTTGATGGGGCATGTGGCTCTGGTGCAAGTGTTTCAGTTTTGAAAATCATTAATACATTACACAGAGCAAAGAAAAAGACTGATATAATCTGCCTGAAATGCATTGTTGAGGGGAGAGGTTCTGGGAAAAAAAAGTCTTAATTAGGCATCTGGGAAGCTCAGACGATTGGATCTAAACTGTAAAGAAAGTTCTTTTCCCAACTGGAACTGTTGGCTCCTGATTTCAGGAAGTTCCTCACACCCCTACTCCCCAAGGATTTTCAGCCCGAAGAAGTCTTTGCTTCACAGATACATTCTAGATACTGAACTGAAGAAATCTTTTCCTTGCTCCAAGACCTCATGCTATTAATATTCATTGGAATGGCACTGCACTCCCTCTGAGCTATTCCCAAACTTGTCTACACTAAATATAGCTCCAGCAGGTCTGGGAACTATCGAATGCAATGTACTTTGAAATTCCACTGGCTGTTTACATGCCTCACGCTCTAAGTCTAAGCCTGGCACTTTCTGGGGAGTCTCTTGCCTGCATCTGTCCTGGGGGTACAATTGCTGGCCAGTAGGGTGTAGGCGCTGGCTTTGTTTAAACTGTGCCGCCTGCAAGGTCTGATGGCTGTTGTGAATCTTGGCTGACTTCAGCACTCTGGCCAGAGCCTGCAAACTTGGTAGGGGTTTAAATCCTGCCATCAACTCCTGGCCACTGCAGTCTTTGAGCCGCTAAATCAGAGAGCTGCACAAATCTCACTACAAAGTTGCCTTCCTTTTTTACAACAATTTTCTGGGTCGAAGGAATGATTTTGAACACCTCAGTGCACCTCACACTGAAGACCACATCAATGAAGTTCTGAGAGACTCGGAGCAGCAAAGACCTTGACGGTCCCCCTTGGCCTGATCTACAGAAGCAAGAGTGAAGGTTGCAGAGGTGACTTGGCCAAGGCCACAGTGCTAGCCTCTCAGTTCAGTGAGCCCCGTTGGAAGGACAAGTGAAAAATATAACTAGGAGCCAGGATTTAGCTCGGTGGTTCCGGTGCCTGCTGCGTAACCACAAGGTCCTGAGTTTGATCCCAGGTGCCAAAAAAAAAAAAAGTATAAATGGGCATCCAAGATATGCTAAGTAGAAGTCAGTAGTGTTGTCTAGAGTTTCTACTGAAGAGGAAATAGTGTCATCCCCTTGGTGATTTACACTGGTTAGAGGAGGAAAGCATGTGCCTACAGATTCTACTCCAGCCTCATCCATCCTTGTCTTAAGAAATTAAATGCATCAGAACTCACATATGCATAGAAACAGCCTCTGGGCTATTTGGGATAGCAAATCCAACACTGTTAGTGGGTTGGCTTAATTTTTTTGGATGTATCTATGGTTTTTGTTTTTGGAAAAATTATAC
Source organism: Heterocephalus glaber (assembly GCF_000247695.1). The sequence continues at coordinate 19,212,546 of NW_004624754.1, read as the reverse complement.
TGACAGCTGCATAGAGTGCACTAAAAAAAATCTAAAAGAAGGTCTTGAACCTCCCCCCCTTTGCCTCTCTACTGCTGTACTCCCTGCAAACTGGGCAACTGTAGACCAGCAAAAATGGCACAGGGTCACACAGGGCAAGAAGAGTCAATTTGCATCCACGCCCTGAAAGGCTCAGTCACTCATCAGTGCTGACCGTGTTTCAGTAGCTCACAGGTAGGAGACCTCCACTCCCTGACCCTTTTCTGGCACTTTCTTCCACCATGAAGAGCACTGTATGTGTGTGCATTTTTGTCCCGTGTATAGCAGCATAAAATTGGGATGAGGGCCAGGGATCTAGCTCAGTGGTTCTGTCACCCGCCCCACAAGTGCAAGGACCCAAGTTCGATCCCCAGTACCAAAAAAAAAAAAAAAAAA
>NW_004624754.1:19159877-19212032 GCF_000247695.1 Heterocephalus glaber | reverse complement strand
CGTAGCTGTCAGCTTACCAGAAAGGTCAGGGCGGGCGATTTAGCTCAGTAGTTTCGCCGCTTGCACAGCAGGCGGAAGGACCCAAGTTTGATCCCGGTACCAAAAAAAAAGAAAGGTCTCAGTAAGGAAGGAACATGCTCCCTTCTCACTCACCCCCTTCTGTGTCCTCCTTTCTCCCCTAAAGCCAGCCCTCGATGCATGAAATTTGGGTAGCAGAACTCTGCATTATCCTGGACCTTGCCTGCTCCGGCTTCCTCTGAAGTCTGTATCTTTGGCCCTCACTGCTGCGATTTAAATGATGATGTGGGAGAGGGAGGTGAGGTCGGGGAAGACTCCCGGGAATGCAGAATAGCAAACATTCCACTTCCATTGTCAGCTGCACACGGCCCCGCCCCTGGCGTAAGGGAGAAGCCACCTGGACACCAGCCTAGGGCATCTAGTTCAGGGAAGCCAAAGGAGGGAGGCCGGGGTGGGCGTGCTGGTCCCAGCATGGAGGCCACACCCTGTTGAGTACACCCTTCTGGGGCCTGGGGGGCCTCTGCAGATCCAGCCCCAAGAGCCTCACCTCTCAGGCTCTGCAGCTCAGAGTTTAAAGGAGGAAAGCGCTGCAGGCTGACAACTGTCATTCAAATGGTGATAGGCGGTGCTGAAGGCTGGCCGAAGTGGGGAGGGTGCAGGGTGCCTCAGGCTGGCCCTTCCTGGCTTCCGAAAGAGAGGATTCCAGGCTGTTCTGAGGTGCTAAGCCCCTGCCATAGGGCTGAGGTCAAGGTACTGAGAACCTCCCCCCACCCAACCCCCAACTCCCCACCCACGTGGACAACTGGTGCCTCAGCCTGTGAGGCACTGAATAGGAGGGTGGTGGTCCTGGGCATCTGACCACCAAGCTGTGAAGGAACAGATCCAACTCCCTCTGCCCCAGAGAGCTGTTCCAGGGCTTCGGTGGGGAAAGAAACACAGGACAGGGCCAGGGATTTAGCTCAGTGGCTTTGCCACCTGCTGTGCAAGTGCAAGGACCCGAGTTCGATCCCAGATACCAAAAAAAAAAAAATCTAATGGGGCCGGGGATTTAGCTCAGTGGTTTCACCGCCCGCTGTGCAAGGGCAAGGACCCGAGTTCGATCTCTGGTACCAAAAAAAAGAAATTGGGATAAATCCAGAATTGTCACCCCCACTGTGAAAGTCCTGGGGCTGCACATCCCCAGGCAAGGATGGCTGGGAATCTAAGTGGTACATGTTTCCTCTCCATGTGCAGACAGGGCTCCCATTATTGCTAATGCCTGCTACGTGCTCAGAGAAGACAAAATATATTCCAAAGCTTTATTTTCCTCCACTGAATTGATTCCAATCTACAGTGCTGACCCTGCTTTTGGCTTCTACAAGGCAAACTATAAAAATCTTCAAATAAAATATGTAGGCTTACTCTGCTAAGACAACTATGTAAATGACATGCTAAACATTCAGCAGGAACTAAGTCAGTATCAACTCTTGTCGTTTGTTTTGTGTTTCCTTTTTGTGGCCAGAGTGAGTTCCCTTGGTTTAGAAAATGGCCCAGTGGAAGGGACTTCTGCAGACATCACTATGCCCCTGCTCTGTTTCCAGCTGACCCAGATGGGCTCCCTGGCCCCATGAAGGGCCACATCAGGAAGCATTGTTAAGCAGTATAATTTCAAACACTTTACATAATGCCACATATGTCTACAGTATCTGTAATTATTTCTGCTCTGTCAAGGGATACAGATTGGCAGGAAGCAGGTCATTGTTTTCCAATAACTCCCCAGGTCTCTTCTTCTTCATCTATCTGAATCTCAGAGGGAAGAGCTCTCTTTTCTCTTTGGCCATTTCAACTGCTGATTTTCAGGCCCTTAGCTAGCAGTGTGGTTGTGTTTTCCCCCATGCATCCAGCATTTCTCCCAAGACTACTCCCGCGCCTGCTGCTTCAGGAAGAGGTGACCCTGCTGGCTGTACCGAGAATGCCATTCTTTCAGCTGTGACCAATGTAGGGGTGCAGCTGAGAGCGAGGAGCTGTAGGGCTGAAAATGATGTACCACGTTCTACACCCTTGCACGGGGAGGAGCACTCCAGCCAGTGGCCTGCATCCTGACTTACACTGAGGAGATGCAGCCTTTCTGGGGGACCTGTCAAATCGTCAGTCAATCAACCTGGATAATCTAGCATGACTTATTGTGTTGAAGCAATCCAGGAGAAGAAAAACATATAAATGACAACATGGTGAGAAAGAGTTCCCATCCTCTGGATCAGATAATTTCAGTTCTTGCCTTCTGGGCCCCAAAGGCACTGGGACCAATAAGGAAAAGGTAAAATTCACCCCACACAGACAGGGCTGGATCTTGCCCAATGCTTTATGTTTCCCTTCCAGACCCGTAGGTATTCTAAGCCCCTCCCTGTCAGAAAAACCATCACATCCTGCAAGCAGATGAACTTCAAAAACTCGTTGGTTTGGTGGGATTTGATGCAGGTCTGATTTTTTAAATAAATGCACCTAGAGAGAGGTGAGCTTAGCTCGCACGAGGGACAAAGCTAAATTTCTATCTTTAGTGCTCATGGGGGATGTTTTCTCTTCATGAATGTTTAAACAAGATCATTTCATGTGATTTCTTAATGTATAAATTCATGTAAAATATGGCCTGCATCTGAAGGTAGAGAATGTGTATGGTGTATAATTATTTGTCTGGATGTGAATGGATGCAGGCTCTTTCCTAATTTGCCTTGTAAGTCAAATAAAAAGCCTGTCACTACTGTGTCTCTCTTGCTCTTCCTTTGGGAGAGGAGGTTTTCTGCAATGTCAACCCAGGTGACTCATGATGCAGAGGGAAAACACAAAAGATGCCAATTCCAGCCCAAGAAAAAAGCCCTGGCTCATTATTCATATCGTGATTCTCATCTTCAGAGCACTTACCAAGTACTAATTTATCCACTGCAGCCTTTATATGGGGACTGCAATGTCATTTAATTAGAGAAGTTGGGTGGTCGAGTGGCTTAAACAATGACTGATTGCCAAATGGATGTGTATTCTAATTCCGCTCATTCATTTGATCTCCCCTGTCTAAATGAACTCAGTCCATTAAGGCCATTAAAAAAAAAGTCATAAAAGCATGAGCCTGTGTGCAAAGCAAGCACAGGATCAGAATGGAGCTGCTGTTTAGAGATTCATCTTCAGGAAAATAAACTTTTCTCTAATTTAAATAACGGCTTGCTCTTGGGGTTGGCAACTCACTCTTACAGAAGAGCAAAGGAATTGCAAATTCTCTCTAATTCTTCCACTATTTCTGTTTCCTCTTTGAACATCAATGTACTCATCAGAAGTTCTCTGTAAGCACCCTTTGCCTTTTAGGCAAGTGTGGCAATTGTCTCTTACGACCCTAAGGATTCTTATTCTGGGAGCAAATGTAGCAGACCCCTGATATCTGCAGACAGAACATGTGCGCTTCAGTGTCTCTGCCCCAGTCTAGCTTTGGGCTTCATTCACTCCCTGACTGATGTGCTCACCTTTCTATGTCCTTCCTCTGCCACGCTTGAGGAGCAAAATAGAGGTTTCTCTCTCTCCCTTGCCTCCCAGGAAAACAAACACCTGCCCAAACCAAGTAAGGACCATGACATTCCTAGGGAGGAGTGCATCAAGCAGAAGGGTAATTCCTTCTGAAGTCCTACTTTGCCTTCATAGGGCTTCCACTGGCATAAAGAAAGGGTACAGGGAATGAGCTGCCCTGCTCTGCTGAGGCCCAGCCGGGGAGACCAGTGAGAATTCCTGGACCCCAGACGCAAGTGACATGCAAGATAAAGCTGGAGTCCAGTGACTGCTGCCCCACTGATGGGATGAGTGAGCTCCATGATGGGACTGAAAAGGAGCCAGCTCAAGCCATGTACAGCACCATCCCCAAGGGTCGGGGACCCCTTCCCCCTTCTCTATCCTTTCAAAATCCTACACCATGATCACATGCAGTTCAGGCTCTTTCTACTCTCTGTCTCTCTCCCTCTGTCCTTCCTTCTTTCCCTTTCTCCCTTCGTCTCTACCCATGCTCCCACCAACACACATAGAGAAATCCTAATAACAGATGATGAAGAGGCCAGCACGTAAGCAGACACATAAAAAGAAAACCTGAAGACTGTTGACATGTGAAAAAGAGCTGCAGAAAAAGAGAAGAGGAAATTGTAGAGGTGGAAAAACAAATGAGAATTATAAGTGACAAGCGACAGGGTGCTAGGTTAGGAGTCCTTTCTCCAGTCAAAGTTACTAACTCCTTCTTCCATACATCTGAGCTCTTTCCGTGGAGAGTTCTCTAATCCCAAACCATGATGGATTATTTTCTTTGGTACACAGGCTCGTTTCAACTTACACAGTGATTTTAGAAAGAGAAAAAGACTCATAGCCTAGAGTAAATCCAACAAAACTTTTATTTTCCCCCCATTGATGCCAGGTACCAATGTTAGAATGAATTACTATGGCGCCCCTGGTGTAGGGACAATAGACCTCAGAATTTATCTGTGGTACAACCTCCAACCAGGAACAAAATCAATAGCTGAGAATTAACAAACACTGAGCAGTCCCTCATCAAGAGATGGATTACCTTGGGGCTCAAGGTAACACCCAGAGAGGACTGGCAGGCAGTTGTATGTGTGTGTGTGTGTGTGTGTGTGTGTGTGTGTGTGTGCGTGCGTGCACACATGGTTTTTTAAAACTTTCCAAATTTCTAGAGTAAAAGAACAAGAGCTTGAGGCAGTAAATGATGTCTTAGGAGAGTTTTCAATTCCAGTGACCTACGGTGGCATTAGAAACACAGTCAGGACTTGGGAACATGACTATACAAATTTAATAGCTACAGCCCAATTTCCAGCAATCTATAACCATTATGTATGTTTCTGGCTGAAAGAGACAGGGGTTTCACTACCATAATTTTGCCCTCCAGAAAGCTTCAGAAACCTCAAAATCCCATGGCAATTGAATTTATTGCTTTAATGAACTCCGCTGGTACCCACCAATTAGATGCCAATTGATGATGAAACCATCCTCAAGCTGTTTCATCTTTCAAAGCCTGGTGTTGTGTTGGAAGTCCAGATTAGAGGACCAAAAGGCAGAGGCACACCCCAAAGCTAAGACACCTCATTCTGGTCAAGCTAAACTAACGTCCTTCCAATGACATTGTTTGGAAAGGACCAGTTAAACATACTGATAGAAAGGTGTTCATGTACTCATACACATAACAACCATGTTACATTAAAATTATTGTGTTGAAATATTCTTAGCTACTCAGAGAAACATCTGTAGCATCTGTATTGCATAAGGTCTTTAGAAAAACACCAGCTTCTAGAAACTGGCCAAGATCGTGAAGCCTCCCAACAAAAGCCAGGAAAGTGTCACATGTAGGAAGTCGCAGCGTCAGATGATTCACTGTCCTGGCCTTGAACTCTGCTCCTCAAATGTAGCCCTCTGCCAGCAGGCAGGATCTCTGGCCTCTTCACATTGCTGAGTTCATCTTGGTATCAATCCTCATATGAGAAATGTGACAGCTCTTGAGATAGTCTGTATCTGTGGTACAGGACCCACACATGCATACTAAGAGCATGCCAGGCCAACCAAATTCCAGTAAATACCCCACACATAATGACATGTGTGACTCACACACCCTCTGCATCAGCCACCCACATGCAGAGCCACTTTGGCTGCACTCGAGATGGTGCCTACAGGTAGATTTCTAAGGGCTGCAGCAGTGAGGTCTCAGAGATCCTATGTGGATTTCAGAATCCAACGTCTTTCCTCCTGGAGCTGGATTCTCCAATGGGGCCATGTTCTAACTTGAATTATCTGTTTGACCACTGTTATGGCTTGTGTCTCGATGTCTTCTCAAATCCTCATATGCTCATAGATGAGGCTTTTCAGAGGTGGCTGGATCTAGAGTGTGTGATGCTGGGATCAAAGGTGTGTGATTACTAAATTAGTCCACTGATTGGTGTGGCATAGTTATGGGTACGATTAAGGATGTCCCACCTGGGTGTGAGTGCTACTCATCCTAAGGATGGGTAGCCTTGATAGAATCTAAGGGACAGAAAAAGGGTTGTTGCTTGTTGCTTGCTTCTTCCTCGCTTCTTGCTGCCTTCTTCCTCCCTGTTGCCATGAGCTGTTTCTCCTCTGTAATGCCCCTCTGCCGTGTGCCACTCTGCCTTGGAGCCAGCCAACTATGAACTGAAACCTCTACAAACTGTGAGCTAAATAAATCCTTCCTCCCTTAACTTGTAGGTATGGGGTATTTTGTCTCAGCAACAGATAGAAAAGTAACGAGGACAATCACTTTCCTCAAGAAATATCCCTCCCAGGTGCCCTAGTCACCCTGGTTGGCCAGCCCTTTTTTAGGCCATGAAGCTTCTCCTGTATTTGCCGGATACATCCAAACTGTGTAGAAATTCTCCTCCTTTTTTACCCGCCCTGGTACCAGGTTCAAACTCAGGACCTTGCACTTCCTAGGGAGGTGTCGGACCACTGGGCTAAATCCCTGGCCCAAAATTCTCCTTGTCCCATAAATAGTTCTTTGAAAACACTCTGTAATCTGTAGAACCTAGAATGATCCATGACAAGAATCAGAAGAACTAAAGACATTATTTTTTCATTGATAAGGATTTAACACAAAGAGATTCTTTCATATCACTCTATGCCATTTCATAATGCCAAACTCAGAATGTGAGAATGTGATTAAAACAAGCTGCATAACAAAACCATTTCTGTCCCTAAAGATTCCCCACTATAAATGAACTACTATGTGTATTAAAAAATACTGTGCCTATAGATACATATGCTTTTCTGTAGGAATTATTAAAATTTGCTATTTCTGAAAAGTGACCTCCGAGAGATTAAATGGGATAGAGGAGCAACTCCTAGGGTCATTTAGGGGAAATGAGTTCCCAACAAAGGGATAACTGACCCTAAAGCAGAAGTTTCTTTAGTATGTTAGAGCAGAGATCAGCAAACTGTGGCCCTCTGCTTGGTTTTATAAATAAAGTTTTATGGCTACACTAATTTGCTTACATATGTCTATGGCTGGTTTTGCTTTTCAACGGCAAAGCTGAGTAGTCATAACAGACACAGAATGATTAATAAAGCCTACTTACCATCCGACCCTTTTTAGAATGTTTGTCAAAACTCTGATTAAGGTTAACATCAAGAGGGCAAATGTAACTGGGAGAGACAGTCAGAGACCAGATGGCTTAGGGCCTGGTAAGACAAAACTATCTAAACAATCCACCAGCAAACAAAAGACACATTCCCAAGAGGCTAAGAGGCCAGATATTGTGTATGAATTGGGGTTCAAAGAGTTCTTTTCATTGATCCATTCCAGGGTACCCATCTGATCTCTGCTTTATTTCTGGTTCCCAGGGCTCTCAGCCTTTTTCCCAATGTGACAGGGATGTGTTCATCCAAGAGGTTCCCAGGCGCATATCCACAACAGCCTCAGGCAAATAAGGCATCTACAACATAAGGCAACTTTCCAGCTGCATTAATAAAAATTAATAAAATTATAAAATTAATATTCACCAATAATTATTTGCTACAAATTACTTTAATGCAAACATGATATTTTAAGGTATGACACAAGACACAATGAAAAAACTCCTACCAATTATGTCTTCTGGCACTTTTGTCATTCAAGTAAAATTCCCCAGAAACAAAATGTACTCAAAGATGTTGCTACCCAAAATGTGGCCCAGAGGCCAGCGGCATCAGCCTTGGCTGAGAGTATGTCTGAAAAGCAAAATCTCAACCCTGACCCAGGTCTACCAAATAGAATCTGCATTTTAACAAGATCCCCGGGAGACTTGGCCACTGAAGTTTGAGACTATGGTTCTAATAAGAATTGGCTTCTAATTGCTCTTTTCCAAGCACTGAAAATGTAGAGTTTTAAATTTCAAAGAGGTTATCCTGATTTATATTAATCATACTAGTGAAAGCTGGATACAACTTAAATGTTTTATAATAAGAGTAATGACTAAATAAATTCTGGTGCATTCATCTATTGCAGAATCATCATGTAGCTGTCAAAATCAATATCATAGAAGACTAACATGAGAATATATTGTTTATCGTTAAGTGAAAAAATCAATTACAGATAGGATTAACACTAAGAGACATGATTAAAGAACAGAATGTAGATGTTATAAAACTTTAATAATATTAGTAATAATATAAAAAAAAGGAGGAGAGGAAGAGGGAGAAGAGGTACAAGACAGTGTAGCTATGTTGATTTCATCATCCTTGATGGCCGCAGGCCAAAACTTACCATTTAAGGCTGATTAATCAAGCAATAGCTTGTAATTGTACTTAAAGATGTAGTTAATTAACCAATAGATAAATAGATTTGGGTATTTAGGGATGAAAGAAGTAGCATGAAGGTAGAAATAAAAACATATTACATGAATTTACAGGATATTACTAAATTCTGCCTAAAATAAGAAGGATTGAATAGTTAATATAAAGTTCAAAAGATAACTTCAGAACAGAAATTTACACTTTCCAAATTATCAAAAGAAACACAGATACAAAAAGAAAACAAAACCAGAGACCATAAAGTAAAAGAAGCAATATAAAGAGAAAGAATAACATAAACTGATGAGATAAATAAGACTTCAATAAATACAAATGAGCTAGTTGTGTATTAAAAGCAAAATGTTTTCATAGTAGGTTATGAAACAAAACCCAACTACTTCTCTTTTCCCTCCGCAAGCAGCACATCTCATAAAAACAAGTACACTGAAAACCAAAGACAAAGGCATATTTGCCAAATGCAAATGAAAACTAAGCTGGGCTCCCAGTCTTACTATCAGATCAGGATGAATTAATGGCAATATGCAACAAAGAAAACAAAGGGGGTTTTTCATAATGATAAAAGACACAATCTGTAATGAAGACCCCCCCCCAAATTACACTTTTTATATAATGCTTAAGAAAAAAACTATGATCCCATGAAAATAATTGATACAATGTAAATAAGAAGATTAGCAAATAGAATCTATCAGCACATTAAAGAATAATACATCACAATCAGGCGTGGCTTATTCCAGGAATAAAAACATCATTATACATGAGTAAATCTAAAACATAATTGATTATATTAAGCTAATAAAAGACAAAAATCATGATTAATCTCCATTATATTTAAAAAGGATTTCATTAGATTCAATATCCATTCTTAATTTAAAGGAAAAAACTTTTAATAAGGTAAGTACAGATGAATAATTTTTTAGGATATCTATTCACTTACTTATCCCCAAAGCTGGCCCCATGCTTAATGAGAAAATTCTGAAATTTGCTCAGTAAGTCAAAACTAAGTCAAAGATATCACCGACTACTATTTTGACTTAACATTTTTTTCTGGATGGTCAAGGTAATTTAATTAGAGGAAAAAAAACCCCAAGAGTTACAAAAAATGGGAAAGAGGAACTAAATTTTATATTATTTGAAAAGGAAGTAGTTCCCTATGTGAAAAATTCAGGAAAATAAACTGAAAAACCATTAAAATTAGTAGGAAAATTCAGTTGAGGACAGGTACAAAATTAATATACCCAAATCAATAGTTTTCATACATGCACACACAATAACATCAACTACTAGTCGGAAGAAATAAGACAAGATGCAAAAGATAAAATAACCAGGAATAAACAGAAAGTAGGAAGATCAACAGGAAGTAAACTTGAAAATGCAATTGAGGAACAATACAGGAGGTTTAAACAAATGCTGGACACATCTTGAATAGTAAATAAGAACTTGAAGATGTTTCTTATCATTATTTGTAAATTTAGTGTGATAGCAATAAAAATACAAACAGAAATGTTGAGGACCTGGTCAAGCAAGTTCTAAAGATCACATAGGAAAAATACACACATACACACACACACACACACACACACACACACACAAATGAGTTTTTAAAAAAGAAAACAAACAGTAATAAAGGTGTCTAGTCCATTCAAATATTAAAACATACTATAAAGCTATAATAAAAAACAAGGTACTAAGGGCTGGGGATTTAGCTTAGTGGTTCTGCCCTCTGCCTTGCAAGCACAAGGTTCTGAGTTTGATTCCTGGTACAAAAAGAGAAAAACCAAGGTACTAGAATGTAAAAAGACTAATAGATCAATAGAAATGACCAGGAGTTCCAAAATAAATACAAATACACAAGAAATGCAGGCTATGATACAGATGGCCCTTAAACTAGCAGGTAAGGTTATTAAATAAATGATGCCAAGATACCAGCTAAATAAAGCCAGATCCCTCCCTGTAGCCCTACTCCAAAATAAATAGTAGATAGAATAAAAACTTAAACACAGAAAATGAAAACACTAAGTAAACATGAAAAAATTTTGCTATACAGCACAAACATAAATCCAGAAGTCATAATACATAAATTTAACAACAAAAATTTCCACCTAGAAATAAAAATTCAAATAAATTTGAACAAGTTGAGTGAAAATATTTGAAACTCATAACCCAAAGAGCTAATTATCTTCATTTATAAAGAGTTCCTAAAAGAAATGAAGTTCCAGCAGTTCAGTGGGAATTGGCAAAGGAAGAAATGTTTCCTAGATAAATACAAATAGCTCTTACAGAAAATGTTTGCCCATAATGAGAATTTTAAATTACAAGTGTGAGGTGCCATTTCTTCCCTATCAAATTGGCAAAGAATGGAAAGTTATACCAACACCCTGAATACCCCATGGTGGTGAGAACCGGAGGAAAAAGGAATTTTCCTACGTAGTTGGCAGGAATGTAAATAGGACTCAAGTCTATGCAGGGAAATAGCTGTCAATATTAAGCCACATATCTTTGACTAGCAAATCTAATTCTATTAAATTATCCCAGGGATATACTCACATGTTGTGGAAATGATGTATGCGCAGGCAGAGCCCTTATACATTGGTTGCCACAGTGAAAGATTGGAAAAAACTTCATTTAAATAGGGGTTGCTTAAATTATGATCTATCCCTATAGAAGTATACTCTGTAGCTGTGAAAAAGAAATGAGCAGCTCTACTTGCACTGATATAGAATAATTACTAAAAATTATTCGATTAAAAAGAAAGCACGTAGGCACGGTGGGGCACTACTTGAGAGGCTGCAGTAGGAAGATCACAAGTTTAAGGTCAGTCTGGGCAACATAGCAAGACCCCATCTCAAAAACAAAATAAAAACGCCGCCAAACCAAAAGGCACCCAGTATTCGTTCCTCTCTAGAATTGCCTCTTTCACCAGTTCTGTATTTTCCTCAGCACCTATTCTCAAATTGCATCCATTTTCTCAAAACACATCATTTCCCTTCATCAGTTTCCTCTGGCCACAAGTACCACTTCTTTGTCCCCACCTTCTTTTCTGGGGATACCTGGCTCCCTTCAAATTCAGCACGATGTCACTGCCCCCAGGAAGCCTCCCTGTCCCGCAAGCTGTCTGCTGCCACTTGCTTATCACACTCTCCGTGCACCCACCCCACAGGGTACCTGGCTGCCTCCCCGTTGGACTGTGAGTTCCTGGGAAGAGGAATCTCCCCAGCTCGGTCCGTCTGCTCCTGCTCGGGGCAAGGGGCAGGTGCTCTGGGAGGGGAGAGATGGGCGTGGCGGGAGGCCGAATCCACCCCCAACAATTGCCTGAAGGATCTTTTAAAAATGAAAATTGGATCGTGTCATTCCCTTACATAAAAACTTCAAATGTACCTAAATAAAACCAAAACTGAAAAAAGAAAGAAGCAAGCAAGGGGCAGAATTGATAGGACGCCATCATTTTTGAGCTTAGAAGAGAAAGAAGGAAGATGAAAGGTGGGAGGGAAACTACTGCCCTCTGTACCTCCTGGTTGCTGAAATATACGCATATCCGTACAATAAAATACTTTATTTTTGTCTGAATTTCCAAAGTGAAGATCTGCTTGTTTTTGTAAATATTGCTTGTAAGGAAATTTCCAGAAATAAAGTACCTTTAATTATAGAATTGGAGTTACAATAGTTCCTTGTTTTAAAGCTCTTCCTTCTTCTCTCCATTTGGTGTTCCAAATGAACAGTTTGAAAAATGGCAAGCTTGTTGCCCCCTTTTAAAACACACACCCATTTTCCTCTGCTTGGATCTAAGAGTCCCTAGTCGGGTTCCCTCTGTAACGGTGATGATTTATGTCAGGGCTGAGGTCTGGCGTGTGCTGTCATCACCAGGGCCCTAGGAGCGTGGAGCAAGGCTTTCAGGGCTCGTGTGGCCCAGAACCTGCACAGTCCTCCTTAGGTGCGTGGCCCCTAAAACACTTTCCAAAGCACCCACCCGGGACCTGCTCTGGGAACAGCCTTTTTATAGTGAGGATCCTATGTGGTACGGTGGTCCTCAATTGTTTCTCTTGCTGGGTTTCAGGACTGAAAATTTTAAATGGAAAATTTCAATAATAAACAATTCGTATATTTTAAATAACTGTTTGTTTTTGTTCTTCCTGTGCCTAATTGATAAATTTAAACTTTATCATGGATATGTATGTACAGGATTTAGATTATCTATGGTTTCAGGAATGTGGGTTGGGGGAGCCAATGCACAGAATTCAGAGTTGAACGCGGTTTCTTCTTCCAATGACTCCTCCCTCAGTACACACACACACACACACCCTCATGCCTTTATAAACATCCAGATTATGTTCCACACCTTATAATGTGGTTCTTTATGTGCTCACCTCATCTTCTCACTCAGCTTTTTGAGAATGAGATCTCTCTCCTCGGAGCCCAATACTCCAATATGAAATAGAAGTACGCATCATGGAATCCAAAGCACTTAGCCTGAATTTTACTTTCTTTGGTTTAGAAACCAATTTTTCCCTGCCAGCCATGGCAGATCCTGGTCATCCCCATCCCCAACCCTCTCAAAGCTCAGATGTGGACAGCCAACCGCAACGCTGCCTGTGAGGTCTAGGGAGAGGCTAGTGTTTTATTTTAAAATGTTTACGATAAACCCCTTTTGGTAGCTCTCTATGGCTTTCCCAGGACCTCTGATGAGCCCTTGCCTCTGTGACTGGCCCAGGGAAAAGAATGTCTGAAAAAGCAGCACAAATGCTTCCCGTAAACACACCAGTGGTTTCTCCACATGACATAAACTACCAAGTGAGAGAGGTGAGGGGACCCAGGCCGTGTAGCAGCCGCTCTAAGCTGCCCCTTGGTGGCAGGACGCTGTGACAGGGCAACCCAACCGCTGCCCAGCTGGCTCTGTTGCTCAGCCTGCGAGGGGCGTTTGTGCACCCCCAGGTGCATCCAACCCACAGGGCCTACCAATATTTGCTGTCGGCAGCAGTGGGAACCCAAAATGCATGACTCAAATTTTACTTTCTTCTGTCCAACTGAGGATCACTGGTTCTTCCAATCGTGTAACTTTCTAACCTTTGGTTTGTATCACAGAGTTTTTGAGCCAAATCTTACTGCACAGATGGATCAAACTGCAAATATGGAAGACTTCCTATGCTCAAAGTATAAGTCTGAGAGGATAAAATACATATGCCTAAATCATCACTGGTAAAACTCCAAAGCTTTTTAAATAAAGGTTATTTGCCTCTGGCCAGCCTGGAACCTCAGAATGGATCAGAGCTGGCTTGAAGGTGATTGTACGGCAGAGGTACAGTTTGTTTGTTTGTTTTTTGGTACCAGGGATCGAACTTGGGTCCTTGCGCTTGCGAGGCAGGCGGCAGAACCACTGAGCTAAATCCCCGGCCCATGAGGTACAGTTTGGATGACATAGCCAGAAGGAGAACTGAGGAATGGGCTCCCAGTCTGCAGAGTGGCCACACAGCACTTCAGGGTTCCCAGCTCACTGAGACTGGGGTAAGAAGCAATGACCCAGTAAGGCAGGGTCAAAAGTTCCTTCAGAAAATGAAGAATTTCTTGAGAAGTATATGAATTTTGTACCAGCACTCTTTCTCTTTAGCGGTCCTTAAAAACCATCTCTACTCGGGAACAAATGTGGCCCTGCCCAAGATGGGGAGTGGCACGGACACACTTAATGTCATTTTGGGTCCCTTGTACAAGCTTAACAGTCCCCCTGAAGAGACAAGATGAGATACTGGGAGCAAAAGCAAAACCACTTTACTGGTTGGACAGATGGACCTCACTTGTGCCTGCAGCTATCAGAGGGACTACACACCCTTCTTTCCAGGATGGCAGGAGCATCCTGTAGTGCAGGCCTCACTTGAGGCTAATGGTCAGGCCCTGAGTGGAAATTCTGAGCTCATCAGGCCTAAATTTGGGAAATCAAGGTCACACCTAAAGCTTAATGGTCTGCTAAGAACAGCAAATACACACTGTCCTTTCTTCTCCTTCTGCCAGGCATGTAATTGGTTCTCATGCTACTTTTCCTAGAAGGCAATGTCATCATTACACGCACCCTTTGGGAGGAAGGAAACAGAGGTGACAAATCTTTCACCTAGATGGCCCCACCTAATTATAGACAGTCACACCTTCAAAGTGTGCTCCCGAGGTCCTTCATAAGCTGAGTCTCTCCTATGCGCAGGAGAAATCTCTTTCTTACTGTGATCACTACATGATCAAACTTCCCTAATGCAGAATTACAGGCATTTTGTTTCAGAGGAAAGCGTGAAGCACGCATTGTTAAAATATAAATTAATTCTCTCCCACAACAATGCTTATTGACCTGGCCACTGCAGTAAAACTTTGATTACAGAGATTTCTCTCTGTATTAAGCTTTTAAGAAAGAGGTCAGGGGAAAATATCAAGGGAATTAAGAAAGTCTTAGGAAAGTAAATGAGAAAAAATCTCATATTAAATGGAATCAAAACATTCATGTTTCATAGGGATCTATCTGTTACCCACAGTTTACACACCTAGTTGAGACAGAAGTCTCAGGAGAAAAGACTTCGCTGTGAGCTAGGAAGGACCTTCTGCTCACCTTGGTGATCCCAGGGGGACAGCCAGACTCCCAGCTGGCACAGGGCTGGAAGGGGGAGCAACTGCAACCAGAAGAACATTCAGCGAGGCTGAAAGAGCTGTGCGGGTCAGCCTGAACTACAACTCGTCTCTACTCTTGTTGTCACTTGCTTTATTTTGTTCCCCACCCCACTTCCAGATAGACCATAAGCCCAGACAGCTGGCGCTAGGTCTGCTTTTTACCATTATCATGTCCCAAGTGCTTAGTGAGATGTTGGCATTCAAAAAAATAAGAGATACAGTGGTGCCTCAGTTTACAAGCTTAATTCTTTTCATGGTTCTGGTCGCAAACTAAACTGGACGAGAACCAAATCAAATGTCCCCATAAGGTCAACAGGGAACCTAACAACTGAATTTGATCTGGTTCTTGTCCAATTTGGTTTGTGACCAGAATCGTGGAAAGAATTAAGTTTGTGCACCAAGGTACTACTGTACATTTAAGTTTAGCTAAGAATTTGCTTTAATAAGTAAATCTGGCAAAAAGAGCAAAAGAACTAATAGATCTCTATTACTTACTAATGTCTTCTGAATATTAAAATTACTTTCATAGTATAAGAAGAGCTGAACTCTGAAACTGCAAATTTACTGAAGTTTTAATTACGCAGCGATGTCTTTAAAATCTAAAGTTTAGACCTAAGTTTTGTTTAAAACTAGAGTCCTTTTACTCTTCAGTATGATCCATAGAAAAAGTATTTGATGGCTTTGTTGCCTGATTTCAATAAACTCAAACTTGAACTGGAAGAGGAAAGAACGAGAAATCATCCCCGAGTCACTGTAATTCTCACCAGAGCCATAAGGCACTGCTGCCTTTAAAGCCCTTAGAAAATAAGGAATAACCCAAGCAGCCAGCACATCTGAAGTTCTTCTCCAGTGTTCCCCTCTGTTCATCTCCAGGAATTTTTCTAGCTTAATTTATCACAGATTAATAATTAATAACCATTAATATCGCAGCAAATCTCTATTACTGACTTTGTAAAATCCTTCCCCACATGTGTCACTTTGTCTCTTCTTCCTTTACCAAGCAGGGATAGAATAAAAGGAGAATGAAAGATGATGGGTAACGAATGGGGACCTGCGTCCGAAAAAAAAGATCTCTTATGAACATTTTATGGTTCAGTATCATTAATGCCTGAAAAAGCAAGAATTACAACAGGAAGCAAAATGAAACCCCCCAAAACTTGGAACTTAAACTTTTCAGGGAAAAAAATGCTACAAGTATTAAAAGACCTAAAGAGAATAAGTAGATTTAAAATACAGCCCTGAAAAAAATAAAATAATAAAATAAAATAAAATACAGCCCTGATAATGTACCTGATCATTCCTTCCTAGGGCTCCCCACCCAGCGCTTTCCAATGATGAGACAAGGAGGCTTCCCTCCTTTCTTGAGTACATAACGTTTACAAACTGTCAGCCCCACAGTGAGCATCTTTTAGAGAAATTCACCCAAGCCAAAGAGAAGGTCAAAGATAAAACTGCAGCAGTGGGTCTGGGACCGGAGAACTGTGTGGTCGCAGAGTCAATGTGCACAGTCCTAAGTCCCTGCACCCGAAATCACGTCATGCTCCGGGGCCAGGAAGATGAGTCTGGGCTTGGCCCCGAGGCAGCCGAGCTGGGTCTCAGGTCCCCTCTGGGGGTCGGATCTGTAACTCGCGCTCCAGCTGCTCTGCGGTCAGGGTGCCCTGGATGGCCTCGCAGCCCGGGTTGAACACAGAGTAGGCACTCTTCTCTCCCTCCTTCTTCTCCCCAGGGCCTCGTGTCCCTACGTACATCCAGTAGAACAATGACAGGACGAAATAAGCCAGGCCAAATTCCAGTTCCACGAACAGTCCCAGGAGGACCAGCCAGAGGAGAACCTTCAAGAAGGTGATGTTGGTCAGGAAAGATCGGTCTCCATGTGAAGGGAGAGGAGGCGGAGGACTGGTGACATTCCGTGGGGGCTGTGCTGTGCTGCCCCAGGGCTGAGTGGCTACCTAGGATACACAAGCAAGGAAAGTAACAGTGAACGGGTAATGCTGCTGAGGGATCAAAACTAATCTAGAAAGGCAGGTCTTATTGCTCCAGGAAGGCTGCGGCTCATTGATTTCTATTTTCTTGCTCTACTCTAAAACAATCATCACCAGAAAGCTTCTGTGCCTGCTCCAACTGAATCAAAAATGATCAGCACTTAGTGAGATGTGACCCAATAAAAACCTTACAGTGCTCAGATGGGTTCCCATTTGTGGGAGTCGTTTCTTCAGATTAGTCTGCTGCTAACAAAAGCTAATTTGTGCCCCAAACAGAAACTGCCCAGTAATGGAGAGTGCAACAGCCCTGATGTTTGCCTCCCATACAGTTGGAGTCAATGGATGTGTGCTGATTTGATTAGATGAGCTAAAACAGGGTGAGTGACATGATTCTAAAACAGAGACGATGCCCAAAACAGGAAACAAAAATCACTTTCATGTATTAGAAAAATCACTGCGACAGGCACAACCAGGCCCTCTTACCATCCTAGCATCCCAACCAGGTCCTTAGTGCTCACCCCAAAGCCTGGGCAGTGTCTCCTATCTTAGACTCCCCAGCTTCCAACTCTTTCTCCCCAAGCCAGCTGAAGTACAACTACTAAAAGAATTTTCTAAACCACTCACTGACCTCCTGCCCACAAACCTTCAATAAAGACGTTAAAAATCTAAACTCCTAGGGTTGGAAGCCAAGGCAGTCCATTCATTCAATAAACAGAAATGCCACGCCTATGTGCTGGATGCTGATAGGAGACAGGTGTGTGCTATCTTTAGAAAGCTTCACCTCCAGTCCACAATTTTCCAGACTGTCTTGGGCATGATCTACACTAAGAAATACACTTTACATTATGACCTATCATACATGTGTGAAACAGAAACAAAGCTTCATGAGCAGCTCTCTGCTGTTTCCTAAACAATTTTAAAGGAAGACATGATTTTCTACATTGATTTCACCATCCACTAATGGGCCACCACTTGCAGTTTGAAAAACAACAGCCTAAAAAGATGTTCTGAAACACACAATCCATAATCTATTGCTCCATAAATGATCTCTCTACCCCAACCTGCTCGATCTTCCTACCCAGACACTCTGTGGCCTGGAATCGCCTGACTCCTTTCCCCCCGCTAACTCCTTGCCTTCCTCCAGGCTGGTGAGGTTGGTGAACTGGGTCTGCCCTGACCTCCTCGGCCCTTGCAGAGGGGCAGAGGGCACCACCAGACTCTGGCATTGGGCACCACTATTTAGCACTGAAGTGTCCCTCTTTTGATTTAGGTCATACGTGTCCCTGGAGTGCATATACATGGAGGCAAGGACTGTCATGTCTTTTGGTGTCATGGGCCTAAACACAGTGCCGCATTTAGGCTCTCAACACCAGGGAACTTTCAGTTCAGTTTTTCAATGAGCCTCTATTCTTCTTCACAGGAGCATTGAAAGGGGGACCACACATACTGACCTCCAAAAAAAGTATTAGTCATCTGATTTATGGTGCAAGAAATTCTATTTTGTTGGAACTTTCCTTTTTAGCATCAACATTGTAATTACCTTTTTGATTAGACTGGAAAGTCTGAAGAGGCCCTGGACATATCAACAACATCCCTCATGCCATGACATTTATTAAAGAAGAAATGTCCCTTGCAGGCTTGGCCAGTCCTTGATCAGGAGGAGAAACGACCAGGCTGGGCAGGTCTGGCTTGTCTGGGGACAGGACACCTACAGGTGACTGCGACATCCTGGGCAAAGGGCATGAGAGGATGGTGGGGGTGGAAAGCAGCGGCCACACCACATGGGGCCGGGTGGGCCGCAGGAGAGATTCTGGAGATGCGAAACCCATTCACATTTGTGACCACTCTGTCTGCCATGTGGAGAATGCGCTGTAAGAGAAACTGCCAGGTGCTAATGCAAGAGGACCACGAAGAGAGGACCAGACGTCGATCAGGGTGGCAACAGATGTCAAAGAGAAATGATGGGTGGATATTTACGGAATACATTTGGAATGCATGCAAACCAAAATTCCCAAGATGCTGAATTTACTATTCAGGGAGTATGAAAAGAATAATGCTCAAATGCCACCACTGACTGGGTGCTTCCAAAATGCTTGTAATCCTGAAGGCAAACATTATTATTCCCAATGTGCTGTTGTGGAAACCCTGAGAGACTATGCAGTTTCCCACCCCACGCTGACATGCAAGTTCGACGAGAGCAGGATTTTATGTCTTAACTGCACAGTCTCCCAGGATTTAGGATGGAGGCTGAACACTGTGGGCTTGTGACAAGATTTTGTTAAATGAATGAATTACAGTGAGGGAAAGGGAGAAATTAGATGTGTGGCATCTGGCCAGAGGAGGCAGGAGGTTTCTGTAGGATTAGAAAGTTATAAGCATATTTGTCACAATGTGGCAAACAGTCATCACAGAATGAAGCTTTGCATTTTGCTTTTCCTCAAGCAAAATTTGCAGGGAGGAAGAGGAGGAAGAAGAATGTGAATACTTCCTCATCAACAATTACCTCAGAGAAGCAATTATAAACAGATGACTACAAAAATCTCTGACAGACCATAGCATGCCATCAGTTATCAGATTGTAACTTTGAGAGAAACAAAATTTTAATAAGAATTTCTACACCGGAGCACATCCAGGAATGGTTAACAGTCAATGAAAAGGAGCCTAAGGCAAGTCGCTCATGAAGAGCAGGGTAATCAATAAGAACCAGCCTGAGGTTCATCACTTCTTCTCATCCTTCTGCCAGGCCACCATCAGCTTTTGGGTTTTTAACAACGGGAGCTTTGTCTGCGTTCAGTGTCTCTGGGTTCAACTCAATGATCTCTTGGAAATAAGACAGACAAAAGCTCACTGTGTGCCTTAGACATTGTTTTTGTAACTGCAGGGGGGAAAAAAGAGAAGGGGAAATGGAGTCTAAATCTTGAGCTACTGTGCTCAGTGAACTGTACGCAGTAATAGTTACCCAAAGACAACTGAGAAAAACTGCACTAAGGGAAATGGAACGTAGAACCCCGTCGCACCCCTCTTTAATCCTGCAAGTAAAAGTGGTAACCCTGGATACTGTGCAGAACATGGATTCAGAGTATTGTTCAGAACCCTGAGTGGTAAGTTTCTGATTTTTAAAAAATCCTTAAACAGATGTTATGCAATAGGTGAATGTACAGAAAATAATTTTAAGGTGAGCGAGGGATATTGCTCCCATACATTTTGATAGCTAAAAGGAAATTTTGGGCTCTTAGAGCACTAAACTTCTCTAATCCAAGTGATACCCAAGCATATGCCCTACTAGTAGTTACAGCTCCAAACCTTCTGCTGGGTTTGTATTAAAAACCTCATTTCTGGGGCTGGGAATTCAGCTCAGTGGTTTCGCTGCCTGCTGCACAAGCACAAGGACCTGAGTTCAATCCCCGGTACCAAAACCCCCCCCAAAAACCCTCATTTATAAAGCTGTCTGGGACATTGGCCCATGTGTCCCAGGTACCCCTAGCCTAATATCTTAATTACCCCCACTTTGGATCACTATTCAATTGGACCTTTCACCCTCCATTGGCATGGGGCTGTGGCTCAGCTTGGTCCCAGAGGTGTCCCGGAGCCACAGAATATGAAAGAGAAGAGGGAAAACCTAAATAAACCCTTCAGCCTCACTTGCTTTTAGTTGACTTTAAAATGATTAATTTTGGGGCCAGGAATTCAGCTCAGTGGTTTCGCCACCTGCTGCGCAAGCGCAAGGACCAGAATTCAATCCCCGGTACCAAAAAAAAAAAAAAAAGATTAATTTTGGAGGCCACACAGCTGAACAATATATCGGTCTCATGACACCTCTAAATGAAGCCATCTAACGGATTCAAATTGCTACCCTTCTTCCTCTCCGTTCTCCTGAAAGATGCCTTCTGTGTCTTCAGGATTAAGTGCAAAGATAGCTTTCCCGGGAAAAGGTACTAAAACACGGGAGTGACAAGACTTCCCAACCATCAGTTTTTCTCTAATTTTAAAGAGCCCAGGGCATCTGACGTCTTCAGATTAACTTCAAAGTGTGGGCCAAGGATGTGCTAATCTTGCTCTTTAATTAAAAGTAAAATAATAGTCAACTTGCAGGGAAATAATGTGTTTACCTAAAGAACTACAAGGACGGAGCTAGGAGAAGAAAGGCAATTGTTGTCTCAAGGACGGTCTGGCAGAAGAAAAAAAGAAAACCTCAGCCCTGCTGCTCTCCTCCCTCTCTTAAAAGCCCTTTGGTCCCTGGGTTTCCTAAGATCTTTGTTGGCGATAGCCTCCCCCGTTTTCCAGTGTGGCATCTTTCCAAATAAATCTTTTTTTCTTGCCCTGATAACTTGTCCTCCAGTTCGAGAGACGAGTAAAGGATGCCAGGTTCGGTTATAACGGGGGATGACAGCGAGACCTCAATTTCCTATGTACAATTCAAAGGCAGTGGGGTGCATTCTGCCTGGAGTCAGGACTGAGTGGGACTCGAGCGGGAGGGAAAAAACAGAGCCACGTGTCATTGGCAGACACCGGTCTCAGGAAACGCGAGGGCCATGGCCCGCCTCCTGGTCGCGGCGGCCACGCCCACGCGGAGGGCGTGGCCTCCGCGGTGTCCCCGAGGCCTCTCCTCTCACCTGAGCGCGGCTGGGCGGGGCCCGGGCACTCGCGGGCCTCGGTTTCCGTACAAGTATCTGGAGCCTTCTTAGCCAGCCTGAGGCTGCCTCTGGAGCTGTAACTGCTTCTGCCTTCTCTCCCGAGGTTTGTAAGGTCTGGCTAGAAGTGCTGGGTTGGGCCGCCTTCCCGCCCCGTTTGCG
Organism: Heterocephalus glaber; assembly: GCF_000247695.1. Next base: position 19,190,290 of record NW_004624754.1, on the reverse strand, counting down.
GGCCGCCCGGAACTCGGCCAGTCGCTGTTCCATAGCGCGCCCCTAGGGCGCGCGCCCGCCACCGGCCTTCCCCGCTTCCGCGTGCCCGCCACCCGCCTTCCCCGCTTCCGTGCGGCCGGGCGCCGGGCTGTGGTGCGCCTGCGTAGGGCGCTCTGTTGCGCGTGCGCACTAGTGGGGCCGTGCCCGCTTCCGCGCGGCGGTGACCTCCCGGGCAGTCAGTACCCGCAGCCTTCCAAACGCACTTGGACACCGTGGATAAAGCGAGAAGAGGCGAAGTGGGAGGTGTCCACGTTCCTGGCTCTCGCCTCCGGCTCCTCGGAGGGGATCCCTGCCTTGCTCCTTCCCCGTTAGGACTCTGGTCCCAAAGCATCCAGCTTTCTGTAGCGACCAGGGCTCCGCTGGCTCCATCCGTGAGCAGCAGCGTGAGAAGGCGCAGAAGGCCCTTGATCACTGAGCTCTCTGGTGTCAGGCGCTTCCAGCCCTTTTCCTTTTATCAGAGTTCGCTGGTCTCGGTACTTAGAGACTGCTCAGTGCTCACAGAGCAGGCTGTGCAGACCTCTGACACACTGGAAGTTATTTGTTGATGTGACTTGATAGGTCAGAAACTAAAAAAACAAACAAACAAAATCTTTAGAACTAGGAATGTAGCCCCGTGGTAGAATGCTTGCCTAGCGTCCTTGAGTCCAGGAGTTCCAGCCCCCAGCACTGAAAAAAAAGAGAGAAAACCTCAGCCAGGCAAAGCGGCCCATACCTATAATCCTAGCACTCTAGGAGTCTGAGGCAGTAGGATTACAAATTCGAGTCCAACTTGAGCAACTCGAATTTAGCGAGACCCTGTCAAGATAAAAAGGGATGGGAATGTAGGTCAGCGCCGGGGGGGGGGGTATAAAGAAAAAAGGTGCAACTTAAAATACAGAAATCTTAAGTATAGCCTGAGGAACTCTGTTCATGTGTATAACTATCACCCATCTAACAAACATTACGAGGATCCTGGGAGCTCTTTTGCCCTCTCACAGCACCCACCCAAAAAGATACAGTTAAGGTCAGACTGTTTCATAGATTTTTAAAGTTCTAAGCATCTGGCAAAGTAACTCCTGCATAACTGACCTTCAGATATATGTTGGATCTTGCATACTTTGAATCAATAAGCTAGACAAACTGTCTTTCATTTAACAAATGTTTAGAGCTACGTGTTGAGTAGTCTAGGGCCAAAGAGGTTCTGGAGTGAATGAACAAAAACCGTTTTCTGAGAGCTTACATTGCTAAGTGGGGAGACAGAAAAGCAAGCACACAACTCCATATTTAATGTAGGTCAGGTGCTGATTAGTGCTATGAAAAAAAGAAAGGAAAGTAAGGAGCAGGAGTGGTAGAACCAAGAAATACCTTTCTGAGGATTTGCTGAGCAGAGACCTAATTTACATGAGGTATGTAGCTACCAGGATAGAGTATTTCAGGCCATGTGTAGTGGTACACACCTGTAATCCCAGAATTTGGGAGGCTGAAGCGGGAGGATTGCTGGTGAGTTCAGGGCCAGGCTGAACTACATAGTGAGACCCTGTCAAAAAAAAAAAAGGATTTCAGTCAGACGAAACAGCAAGTTCACAAGTCCTGAGACCAGCTGGTATGCTTGATCTGCTCACAGAACATCAAGGAGGGCCAGGGATGTAGCTCAGTGGCACCACACCTGCATCGAAAGCGCAAGGTCCTGAGTGCAATCACCAGTGGTGGTGGTGGTGGGGTAACAGCATCAGGGAGGCCAGTAAGACAAGAACAGAGAGGTGGGTAGAGAATGGCAGAGAATAAAGGACAGGTATCCAGGAGACAGATACGTAAAGCATTACATGCCAAGGTGAAGACTACATTGTATGGTAAGTGTGCTTCAAAGTAATTGGAGGTTTTTGAACAAGAGATGATGTCATCTATGGGTCTCACTGGCTGCTGGAGGTGGTGCCCTGGTAAAGTGCAGGAGTAGAAGGGGAACCAGTTACAAGCAAATGTGGTAAAATAAGGGAGCCTGTAGTAGCTTGGGCTACTGTGGCAGTGATCAAGGTAGTAAGAGTTGGTCACATTTTGAAATCTTGAAGATTTTGCCAGCGTGGTATGTGGATGGCTTGGAGGTAGAGTGTGAGAAACAGAGTAATCAAGGATGAGCGATTTCTTTCCCCATCCCTCAGTCAAAAGATACAATTACAACAAATTTAGTTTTAAGATCTTAACTTTTATTTGCAAGTTGAGAATTAAGCAACAGATCACTTAAGATATGTGTATTTTCAGTTACATCCCAATAAGAATGGATGTTCCAATTAGAAGATGCAGAAACAACTCCAGACACACTCAGCCACCTCATCTTTGACAGAGGAGCCAAACACCTCCACTGGAAGAAAGATAGCCTCTTTAATAAATGGTGCTGGGGAAACTGGTTTTCCACATGCCAAAGATTGAAACTAGACCCATATCTTTCACCATGCACTAAACTAAAATGAAAATGAATCAAAGATTAAATATTAAAACAGAAACACTAAATCTGCTGGAAGACAGAATAGGTCTTGAAGACATTGATGTAGGCAAAGACTTCATGAGCAAAACCCAGACTGCATGGGAAATATTACAAAGAATCAACAACTAGGACCTCATCTTATTTGAAAGCTTTTACACAGCAAGAGAAACCACCAACAGAGTGAAGAGACAACCCACAGAGTGTGGAAAATTTCTACCAGCTGTTCATCAGATAAAGGACTATTATCTAGAATATATAAATAACTCAAAAGAATCAGACCTCCCCCAGATTTAAAGACCCAATCCAAAAGTGAGCATCTGAAATGAAAAGATACTTCTTAGATGAAGAAGTAGAAACAGGGCCGGGGATTTAGCTCAGTGGTTTCGCCGCCTGCCTCGCAAGCGCAAGGACCTGAGTTCGATCCCTGGTACCAGAAAAAAAAAAGAAGTAGAAACAGCAAATAAATATATGAAAAAATGTTCAACATCACTGGTCATTGGAGAAATGCAACACTGAGATTCCATCTCAATCCAGAAAGAATGGCTGCTATCAAGAAATCAACAGCAAATGCTGGAGGGGCTTTGGGGAGAAAGGAACCCTTCTCTACTGTTGGTGGGAGTGTAGGCTGGTGCAACCACTGTGGAAATCAGTGTGGCGATTTCTCAAAAAAACTAAAACTAGAGGTTCCATTTTTTTTTCCCATTAAGTGCATTGGTCCATTTTAGATATACAATACAGGTACATTCATCATTGGGATCTTGTACCTTTACATGATGTATCTTGGTTCTTATGTTTTCCCCATTCCCTTACCCTCCCTTCCCTATTTACAAAGACTTTGTTTCCGTTTTTTTCCTTTTCTCATATTTTTTCTTTTCCCTTCTTTCCTTTCCCCTACCCCTCCCATTTCCCCTACTCCTTTAGACCTTTTCTTCCTATTTCACAATATCAGTTACACATTTTAATCCTTATTTACACTTTTAGTTTTTCACAGCAGATAAAAGGTCCATTTGAACCAGTTATTCCCCTTCTTGGTACCTTCCCAAAAGAAAAGCATCCTACCACAGCAATATATCCGCACTCACGTTTATAGCAGCACAGTTTGTAATAGCTAAATCTTGGAAACGGCCCAAATGCCCATCAACTGATGAATGGATAAAGAAGATATGGTTTTTATACAATGGAGTATTACTCTGCCATACAAAAGTATGAGCTTGAGACATTTGTAGCTAAATGGATGCACCTTGAGATCACACTCTTAAGTGAAATAAATCAGACACACATGTTTAAATATCACATTGTTTCTCTGGTGTCAGAAACAGAAAGTAGAAATAAGGACTAAAATGTATAATAGATATTGGGAAATGGGAAGGGGAACAAGGGAGGAGGGAGGCAGGAAGGAAGGGACAAGAAAAAAATAGAAAAAATGGAAACAAAGCTTTTGTACATAGGGAGGGGAGGGGGGTTGAGGGGAGGGGAAATGGGGAAAAGGCAGGATGTATCATGTACAGGTGCAGATTCCCTACTGTGAGGGTATGCCTAAAATGTTTTGCTATAAGAAATAAAACACTGAAACAATTTTTTAAAAAAGAATGGGTGTTCCAGTGAGCTAGGGAGAGGAGGCTGACTTTATGGACAGAAGAGGGCTGGGAAAGCAGAAACAGAACAAAAAGTGAGCAGGTTTGTCTCAAAGTTACTTTCCTTGTAAAGATGAAAGCAGAGGGAACTTTATTATACCAGCTAAAATTGGGGACTTGTATTTTTTTCCTCTCCTGATTTCTTGGAAGGTCATCTAAACAATTTAGTTTTGGCTTCCGATTTGAAGTGGCGTGGAACTTCAGCATGAGTGGTTTTGATTTGATCTATTGTCCAAACTGATGGCCTCTTCTAAATTGCACTTAACACCCCCATATACACTAATATCCCAGGTAACCAAGGGAATCATGCTGGAGTCTGCTCCTGGAAAGGAGGGAGAGTAGGAGGAGAGGGATGTGGGATAAACTGAAGGTTTCATTTGGGACATTCCCAGAGTTTGAGGTGCCTGTTATCCAAGTTATCCAAGCCTGTTATCCATCTTATTTGAGTGGACGTCTGGTTGGATAGTAAAAACTGGAATTCAGGGGAAGTCAAGGCTGGAGACGCATTCTGGGAGTGATTGGCATGTGTGTGGTGTGTAAGCCCTGAGACTACAAGATTAACTAGAGAGTAAGTGTGAGTGAGAGCATAGCTGAGCCCTGAGCCACGAGTGAATTAGAGATGGTTTGTAAAATGGAAAAGAATGGGATTTTATGCCTCACGGTCCTCTCTGAGAAAGCACAGGAAATGTCTCGGCCTCTTGGTGCATTATGAGTAGGCCAGCTTTTTCTAAAGAGACTAGAGGCCCTCTTATTCATTGTGTTTCCCACTTGATAATGACACTGAGACCTTAGAGCTGTATTTATGGTCCACATCTAGCAGGCTGTAGAATTAAGGGGTGTGACTTTTGGGCTGTTGGAATCAGGGTCCCTGGCCGCAGTGTGGCACTTTCAGAAGGGTTAAGTAAGGAGGGTGTGGTGAAGAAATTAGTTTTGAAGGTGTGGCAAGAGAAGGCAGCCAGCAAGGCATGGTCTAGGAAAGAGTGTTAGCAGCCTCCCGGATGGAAGCAGCAAGGACGGGGTGATTATTAGCACCCAGTGGGGCCTGTAGCTGCAGCGAAGCCAGGAGTAAAGGAGCCTTTGAGGGAGCACAGAGCAGGTAGAGAAGGGTAGAAAGAGAACCAGCAGAAGCAAACAGGAAATGTGCAGGCGAACACAAACCTTATTCCTCCTGTCTTGCTTTGGTAACCTTGTTTTCCCTTTTTTTTTGTTTTCTTACTTATTATGAAATTATTTTGTCTTGTACTTTGTAAAACCTCTTTAAATCCTTTCTTAGAAGAGGTCGAAAGATGGAAAGAAAGATGAAGCATGATCATGAAGAACAACTCCTGCCAATAAAGCTTCCAAAAATGTACTTCATGTGTGAACTTAATGAATTTTTTCCCTTTGGGGAAATGGGGTGGGTGAGCCTTGGATGGGGCACCTAGGTGTAGAAGCCAGGACACTGATAAACATCCTGCAGTGCACAGGACAGGTCCCACAACAAAATTATCTGGGCCACAACGTCCAGAGTGCTGGGGTTCAGCGGCACTGCCGGAGAATGAATGGAAGCTGCAGGCCTCTTGAGGCTTAGGCTTAAAACTTTTTTTCAGTGCTGTAGATTGAACTAATGCCCTTCGCACTGAGCTACATCCCCAACCCTATTTTACTTCTTTATTTTGAGACAAGGTCTCATCTTGCTAAACTGGTAAATTGCGCAGGCAGGGCTCAAACTTGCAACAGCCTCCTGGAGTGCTGGGATTACAGGCATGCCTGGCTTTTAAAATTCATATGACACCGTTTCCATTTCATTCTACCTGTCAAAATATAACATAGCTAGGCCAGGTTCCAGGAGTTGAGAAATAGATGATTCCATCTTTTGCTAGGAATTAAAAAGAATTTATAAACCTGCTACCTAAGTCAAAAGCATATACTTTTAGGTGGTCTGAGAACAGTGAATCTAATGTTTTATTATGAAATATTTGTATGTACAAAATTACATGTTATATTAATATATTTATAAATTATAGATAAATGCCCACATGCCCTGTGGCCTTGGATTATACTACAGTACATTATTTGCCCCTATGCTTTATCCACCTATATCCATACCATTTGTAAAAGGCAGATTATCTTTCCTCTTTTTCTTGGGTTTAAACAGTCATGCACATTGCCTTGGACGAATGGAATGATAGCAGAAATTATGCAAGCAGTGGCTGAAGTGGGTTTACTCTGTATGTAAGTGCACCCTCTAATACCCCGAATTACCATGAGATGAGCTTGCAACATCTAGCTAGCTGGTTCAGAAACAGTGGGACCCATCTGACTGTGATCAGGATGCTGACCCACACACCTGCAGTTTAAAGCTGAGCTCCCCGGTGGATCCCAGCCTAAAATAGCAGACCCCCAGCTCACCTGAAGATGTATGAAAAGTAGATGCTTATTTTACATCACTAACATTTTTTTTGTTTTTTGGGTTTTTGTTGTTGTTTGTAACAGAGATCAAACTCAGGACCTTGTGCTTGTGAGGCAGGTGCAGCACCACTGAGCCAAATCCCCGACCTCAATTTTGTGGCTGTTACACAATAAAAGCAACCAATACATGTAAAAAAAATACTAACAAAAAATATTTCCTTGAAGTCAGTCTCCTGTGTACCTATGCTGGCTCCTCATTTCTTCATTCTGATAAAGTGATGGGTGTATTAATAGATTTTCTGTTGTTAACCCATCCTCCATTCCTGCAATAAGCAAATACAGTTGCTTTATAAAAATTCAGAGAGAGCTTCAGAGTGATAATTTTTAGAAATTTTGTATCTATGCTTATTAATGTCCTATAATTTTTATGTACTACCTTTGAACGTTTCAAATTTTAGGATTGTACTAGCTGATAAAATAAGCTGAAGTCTGCCTCCATTTTCATGCCTCTCTAGTTTTCTAGAATGTTTGGATAAAATAGGAATTAAGTGCTTCTTTGGTAGGACGTAGCAGTAAAACCATCTGGACTGGAACGTTTTCTTGGATCAGATAAATAAATGCAAAGTACAATTAAGTCAATTCATAGATGGTTAATTCATCCTTATAGAAAAAGGGTTAAGATAGATCATTAGTCTGTCCTGCCTGATATTTTTAGGGTGTCTTGAGTGAAAATTAAAAAGGCAATTTATCATATCTTCATGTGACAAATTTGGTTGAGAAGATCTATGTTTATGTCTTTAGGGTAAGAAAATCGAAATGAATCTGATACAATTTACAGTATTATGATTAAAGCATTGTAGAGTTGCTCAAAGGGAATTCTGCCTCCTCCTAGATATGCATTTATGTGTTTATAACTTTGTTTTTTGTTTCTTAATCATTAGCTTGAGAGCAGTTTGCTTCTGTAGGACTCGGAGCTTTCCCTGACCACAGCCTGGGTAGGAGGGAGGGGTATGTGGTGGATGTTTCAGCATTATGATGAATCCCACTGTCAAAGCGAGAGGACATCCATACCCTGAGCTCTCATGCTCCTGTTGGTCCTGTCCTCAAAGGTGCCACATAGCAAATTCTGAGCATTGTGATTTCTATGACAAGCCATAGAATTCTAGAAGGGAGTGGCCTAGATAATGATGTGTCTAGATAGGTTGCCAGCCTCAGCACTTTGGACATTTCAGGGCAAATACTACTTCATCATGGGGGGCCGTCCTGTGTCTTATAGTATTCTTAGCAGCATTCCTGGCCGTGATCCAGTCATTGCCAGTATCACCCTGGTTATAATAATAAAAATGTCTCTAGATAGTGTCAGATGCTCCTAGGAAGCACATTTGCCCTGAGTTGAGAAGCACTGTTCTAAAGACCACATCATAATAAGAATAATAAAGGCAGCAGATGATGTGAGCCAGACAAGAAAAGCCATAGTGAAGACATACCAGTTAATTTTAGAAAGTCTGTTAATAAGTGGTCCTCATGCCTGTAATCCCAGCACTTTGGGACACTGAGGCAGAAGGATCACAGTTTGCCACCAACCTAGGCAACTTAATGACTTCATGAGACTCTGTCTCAAAATTTAAAAATAAATAAGTGAAAATAAAGGGCTTGGAGTGTAGCTTAATGCAAAGGTCCCAACACCACAATTAATCAGTACAATATTTCTCTTGTGAATGGAGTAGGAGAATCATTTTTGTGGGGTGTAGGGGGGTGTTGGCTAGAGGTGTATATGAGATGGATATGCAGAGGTAAGGGACTTTTGGAAGCACATGCCCAGAACCTCCCAAAATGCACTCTTACAGATTAAAAGATAGCCTACAGGGCCATAAGTCACAGTAGGATCAAAATGCATTGCCTTAAGGAGTGAACGCTCTGCCCTTTGTCCTCTCATACTCCTTTATCATTTAAGTTACTCCCAAAGTCAGTCATTTAACAGACCATCCTGACATCCCCTGTTCTTCCCCTGTTCCCTACATGAGTTCCTGCCCAGATGCCTTTCTTTTTTCTTTGATCCTTGCTTTCTGGTTCTATCAATAAAAGGCCACAGAGGCTTCAGTTTGGGGCTTTTATGAGACTTTCTCATGCTGAGGAGTCTCAGTTAAGGGCAGCCTCTCTGGGGCCTCTTGGAGTTTGGATTGGACATTGACTCTGAGTAATCTTTCATCCTTTGCACCGTGCCATAGTCATGTATTGCAACAGTGGGGTTCCAAAAAAGGCGCTAGGGAGTAGAACCAAGTTGGAAATTGTAAGATGATAAATTTGGAATCTGAAAAAAATGTTGGCATCTCAATTATTCCAGCAACCAAGTGTAGTGCCTTGCATAGGAGTGAGTTCTCAGATAGTAGCAGTATTCAAGCAGAAGTTGACTCTCCCTTTCTCAGGATGTTGTAGAAGAAAGCTGAGGAGAGATTTTATTAACCTGGATGATTACCAATTCCCTTCCAAACGAAGAACTTTACATTTCAGTCCAAGTGAGGCAAACTAAGAGGAGAGAATGGAGGCCTTTGGGACATCGGGTTAAGAATAGGTAGCACAAGGTGCAGAACAGATCCCCAAGTGGCCTTGACTGACCCACCTCTTCCCCCTCATACTTGGGATTCTCAAAGATGGCACAAATGCATCATCCTGAGAGGAAAGAACTATCTAGAGACCTGGGCTCTGTTTTTGATGCCCCCCCCCCCAAATAATAGGATGTCCTGTAGTACTTGAGCTCAGTATTCAAGGGACATCCAGCATATAAAACCCAGAATGGGGCTGGGGATTTAGCTTAGTGGAGCCACACCTGCCTCGCAATCTTAAGGTCCTGAGTTCAATCCCTGGTACCTAAATAAATAAATAATAACACCCAGAGTGGAGTGCTCTCCAGGTCCTTCAGCTTCTGGCACCCACAAAAAGGATTTATCCACCCTAGGCATCCGTCCTGAGCCTTGGGGTACCAGCTCACCATGGATCATAGGCTTCTACTGATTTTTGTTGCCTATCTATGGGTAATGAAGTCATTTGCTGGATTTATTATGCAAGTGCTCTGTCTCACTGGACGAGTCCTAAGAATGCAAGTGGTGGAGGTATGACTGCAACAGCTGGGCCTGCTTCAAGGCCCTGCCAGAGTAAGAAGATGCCCTTGGAGAAGTCTGGCAGCTGGGTTTGTGCAAAGTCTCCTGCCTGACTTAGGACCCTTGCAAAGTGACATAGTGAGCCTGGGATTGCTAAGTAGGACAGTGTCCTCCTCCCTGGGGTGGATAATGAGCGCATAGTACTCACATGAAGTCCTGGTGCTGCTTTCCAGATCCCCTCAGAGATCCCTATGGCTGTGCACACTGATTCCAAACACCTGAGGGCTTTCTCTGGCTTCAGGAGTGCGTTCATGTACTGCATGGAGCAGTCTAGTAGCATTGAGGGATTCATCCCCTCAACTCCTGAAACAACCTTCATCAATCTTGGATGGGAGTTGGTAGATAAATGCCCCAGCTCCCTTTCTCTTCATGGGGGGGTCCCTCTAGGTGTGTTCCACAATCTCCCAGGGGCTTCAGCAGGAGCCCCAATTCCCACAGTACTCCCTGCTCATAAATGGACCCTATATTGCCTTCCTTCCTGTTTCTATCTTATTTCCCTGCTCCCCTATCAGTGTTCCCTGCAATCACTTCCCCAGTGATTTGCATTCAAATGTTCATCTCAGGATTCATCCTAGGGCAAGACCTAAGCAGGCCTATGGACTTGCCTGGAAAATAGAAGTCATGTATTAGAGGGCTGGATGGTGTTGCTTATGCAAAGACTCCTACCTTGAAGCATGATGCAAATAGAACAGGGCTTTAGACCATCATCGTCCAAGGAAGATATTTGGAATAGACAATTTAAAAAGTCAAGAGAAAGGGAGGAGAGGGCCACAGTGCTTTGGCCAGAGCAGCCTGTCAGGACCACTTCTGGGAAGGTGATTTGTAGGGGACTTGGCCAGGAATGAGTGGTTAAATTGCAGGACAGAAGCATATAGGCTCTATGAGGAATGAATGGGTAAAATGTGAGGCAAAAGCACACACATAAACTATGGGGCAAAAGCACACAGGCTGTGTAAGAATCAAATAGTTAAATAACAAAAAGTCTAGATTAGTGAAGCATGTTGGGTCTGGGCCCTTGTCCTTTCCCATTCCCCCAAGGAAAACTGCCTGGCCTGAAACAGCTCTTGGCCCAAACTGCCTTTCTCCTGCTTTTTTCTCTTACACTGAGATTCTAAATAAAAGCCAGAGAATTCTTGGCTTGCTGGCTTTTTCTCCAGAGACTCTACGGCTGGGTGCTCTCGGTTTAGAACAGTCCCTCTGGGCCTCTCGGTGACTGAACTAAGTCTTGCCTCTGAGTAATCTTTTTCTTCCTCAGTACTGCCCGTAGTTGCTCACTGCGACAGTGATTTGGCCCACTCCTCATGCTAAGTGCCTGAGTCACAGATCCACTCATTCTCTGATTCTGTCCTCCAAGGACTACAGACCAGGCCATTCAGTCAGCCAAGGTTGATCAGATACCTGCTCTAGGCCAGGCCTTGAGTTAGGCTTTGAGGAGGCAGGTGAAGAAAACACCATATTGCCCTTAGGAATTCAAAGTCTAGTTGGGGATACAGACAATTACAACACCGAGGTCCAAGGGAGGTGGTGGAGGAGAGCTGAGGAGGTTCTACAATTCCTGGGCAGTGCTCTAGATAACAGCTACTCCTGCAATGCTTTATATGGAGTGTTTCTTCTGCATTTGCCCAGAAGATATTTCTTCATGGTCCCTCATGAAGTATGCTTACCCAACATGCTTTTGGCTTACTGGTCACAATTGCTGTTGGTTTGAGCTTTGTCTTTTTTGTGCCCCCACCCAAACTACAGAGATCTTGTGCTCCAGAAGAGCCCAGCAGAGTCTACCATGTTTCTCACTAATCCTGCCCACTCCTTTCATCTGAAGCTTTCTTGCTGCCCTCTTTTTTTAAGTTTTTATTTTATTTTATCCCATTCCCCCCCTCCCTATGTACAAAAGCTTCATTTCCATTTTTCCTTCTATTTTCTCCTTCTTTTCTTATCCTTTCCTTCCTTTTTCCCTCGCTCTTCCCTTGTTCCCCTTCCCACTTGAACATTTTCTTCCCATTTCCCAATAATTATTTTATATTTTAGTCCTTATTTCCACTTTCAATTTCTTACATCAGTGAAACAATGCAGTATTTAAACACGTGTCCAATTTATTTCACTTAAGAGTATGATCTCAAAAAAAAGAGTATGATCTCAAGATCCATCCATTTAGCTATGAATGTCTGAATCTCATCCTTCTTTATGGCAGAGTAATACTCCATTGTATTTTTTTTTAACCCATATCTTCTTTATCCATCAGTTGATGGGCATTTGAGCTGTTTCTAAGATTTAGCTATTACAAACTGTGCCTCTATAAACATAGGTGTGCATATATCATGGTAGTAGGATCCTTTTAATTCTTTCAGGATCATACCAAGAAGGGAAATAGCTGGTTCAAATGGAACCTCTAGTTTTAGCTTTTTGAGAAATCTCCACACTGATTTCCACAGTGGTTGCACCAGTCCACACTCCCACCAACAGTGGAGAAGGGTTCCTTTTTCCTCACATCCTCTCCAGCATTTGTTGTTGGTTGATTTCTTGATAATAGCCATTATTTCTGGAGTGAGATGGAATCTCAGTGTTGTTTTAATTTGCATTTCTCCAATGACCAGTGATGTTGAACGTTTTTTCATATATTTATTTGCTGTTTCTACTTCATCATCTAAGAAGTGTTTTCATTTCAGATGCACATTTTTGGATGGGTTTTTTGATTGGGGGGGGTCTGAGTTTTTTGAGTTCTTTATATATTCTAAGTTAGTAGTCCTTTGTCTGAGGAACAGCAGGTAAAAAATTTTCCCATGCTGTGGGCTGTCTCTTCACTCTGTTGGTGGTTTCTCTTGCTGTGCAAAAGCTTTTTAATAAGATGAGATCCCAACTGTTGATGCTTCGTAGCATTTCTTGTGCAGTCTGAGTTTTGTTCATAAAGTCTTTGCCCACTCCTATGTCCTCAAGTGTTCTACCTAGTCTGTCTTCCAGCATATTTAGTGTTTCTGTTTTAATATTTAGATCGTTGATCCATTTCAATTTTAGGTTAGTGCATGGTGAAATATATAGGTCTAGTTTCAATATCTGCCATGTGAAAAGCCAGGTTTCCCAGCACCATTTATTAATTGCTGCCCTCTTTCGTGGATCCTTAACTCCTTTTAACTTCCCAGGGCTCAGGTTGTGATTTGCCTACCTCACATCCCAGTTCTATTGTGCTTGGCTCTGGTGCTCAGAGAAGTCCGTCCTGTGGATTGCAGGAGAGATGATCAGACAAAGCCCACTGTATTATGGACAGCTAAGTTAGGTAGAAATACAGGCAGTCAGAAAGGGCTAGACCCCTGAAGGAGCCAATGCAGAGGATGAGAACACATCAGAACTATAGTGGAGATGCATCTAAAGAAGGCTAAGGTCACAATGGCCAGATTTACATACTTCTCTAAGGGATGAATGGAAGCTTAAAATTACTGGTACACCCTTTTGAGATTTTCTGTATAAACCATTATCTCATTAGGGGTGAGCCATCCTCTCCCACCCACTAAGACTAAGACTAATAAATACTAAGACTATTAAAACAAAGACCACTAAGACTAAAGACAAGACTAAGACTAGTCAAAACCAAGGTTAATGGGCCAGGGATTTAGCTCAGTGGTTCCAGGCTTTGCAACGAGATCCCAAATTCAATCCCCAGTACCAAAACAACAAACAAACAAAAAACCAAGGTTAATGATGTCATCCATATGCCCTTGCTATTATTGGATCAATATTACCTAAGTGGCTATACTTGTAATCTTATTGATTGACCACAGTTTTGTCCCCCCTTGTGATTTTGTACCCACCTTGTGATTTTGCTCTATAAAGCTTCCTCTGTAAAGTGGGGTCCATGGCAACCCATTTTCCACGTCCCTGCCTGTCTCTCTCAAGAGCTATCTCTCTCAATAGGATTTTCCTACCCTTAACCTCCATTGTTCCTCAGAATTCATTCTTCGATTTTGGGAACATGAACTTGGCGTACTGAACATCTAGCAAGTTGGGAGTCATATTATTTCCCCTATATCACATGGAGGTCCTATATCAAAAGGACTGCAACAAAGATGATCTATATGTAAATCCCATCCCCAAACTCTCCCCCTGAAAGTACTTAGAGAATTTTTTTGCAAGTTGATGCGCATAAAGAAAGCAATAAGCATTTTGTGCATCAGAAAATTCTGTTCCATGGTTATGAATGGAAATAAAATTGAAGAGAAGGCAAGCTTTTGCACTTTAAAACCTTTGCAAGAAATGGACTGTTTTGCAAAAAATATATGCATATGCATCCAGAGCAACACATTTCCTGACTCTTGACAAAAATGACCTGCTCAGCTACCTCCCTAGAAACTTCTGCTTCAGCCCTCACATTTCTTTCCAATCATTGACCTTCAGGAGTCTTGCCTGAACACCAGGGGTTGGGGCCCAAATGGACCCATCTTTCATTCTAACAGCATTCACTGCTACGGAGGCACCAGCAAAGCTGGCTTCTTCTGCCTGACTTAACAATAGGAACATTGCCGACAGCCTGGGCCCTTGACGCTGCTGCTCTTTAGTCGCCTGCTCAGCTGTTAGTCATTTCAGCGCTCTGCTCACTGGGGAGTCGTTATTGCAATCTGTTGCAAGGTGGATGTGATGAAGGGGAAGTGAGTCGATTCTTACCCACTATTTGGCCTCCTTCCAACTTGCATGTTACTTTTTCTAGACTTGTTTCCTATGGAAAGGAAATTTTCTATCTGACTTCATCCTTCAAAACAAATTTTTTAATCTTTGAGAATCAATTTGCTCATTCACCACCAAAGACAAATACTTAAGCTCCTAAAATAACTGACCTCTGTGGTATGACTAATATGTACCAGGTACCATGCTATCCACTTGAAAGTTATTATAGACTTTAATTTTCTCAACAACCCTTCAGGAAGTACTTGGACAGAGATTATTTAGTTACATGTCACACAGCAAGCAATTAGCAGGGCCAGAGTTCAATCCAGAGAGTCTGACTCCAGAGCCCGGGAGCACACAGCTCTGCCTCCTTCTATGTACAGATCACTTTCGAAGTTGCAGGAAGATAAACAGGCATAAACTGTGGTCCTTGAGTTCCAATAAAACCTTACAAAACCAGAGGGAAGATGAATCAAGAACGTGAAATGATAAAACCAGAAGTTACTGCTAAGAGTCCTATCAAAGGAACAGACAGGGCAAGAAAATTCTAGGCAGAGGAAGAGATCAGCAAGGCAGGGGTAGGAAACATGACTGCATGGAGAGACAGTATTGATTAGCCTTGGAAGATGGCTAGGACTTAGGTGAGCCGAGAGGAGGAAGTCAACTGAGGTATAGAGGGCTTTGAAGACATGAGTTCGACTCCAGCTCTGACATCATCCATGTAATTATGGGAGAGTCGGTCATTCTCTTTATCATTCCATTTCCTGTTCTATAAAGAGAGAGTTCAGGCAAGTGGCATGGAGCAGAAGAGATGCAGAAATGTGGGACCAGAAGACCTGGCTTCAGAGAGGTAAAGAGGAAGGAGTTAAAAAAAAAAATTAAAAAAAAAAACAAAAAAAGAGGAAGGAGTTAGTGATTCAGGGGAGCAGACTGGTTGCAGACTTCTATATCTGGGCTGAAATGGTAATTCCACAATGTATTTAGTTAACTTTCCTGTAGCTAGGGCAAAATGCCCAACCACCACAATTTAAAAGAGAGGTTTATTTTCCCTCATGACATTCAGAGGATTTACTGCATGGTTGGCTCCAAGGCAGAGAGAACATGGTGGAAAGGCACGGTGAAGGGAAGCGCCAGCCAGGAAGCAGGGAGAGGAACAGGGACAAGAATACACCCTTCTGGGTCACACCCCAGGTGACCCACCTGTTCAGATCAGGCCCCAACTCCAAACAGCACAGTCAGTGTGAGTATAGCGCTCCTATGATCCAATCACCTTCCAAAAGCCCCCCTCTGAATTTAGGAGATATTTTAGGTCTAAATCATAATCCATCACTTTGTGATAATGCATTGAACTGCAAAAGCAAGCAAGTAAATAAATAGCTTCTAGTAGTGGGCAAGACACTTGCTCTTCTGTGCCTTTATCTGTCAGTGGGAATAGTACTTGTGCGAAGGACGCCAGGATGAGTGAGCTGACAGGGAGGGCCTAGCAGTGCCTGGCTCACTGCAAAACCTTGGCCAAGAGGGGCAACTCAGTGTGAAACCAGATGCTCCACATTCGGTGGGTGACCAAAGAACAAAGAACCTGGAAAAAAACAGAGAAGGGAAAGAGGATCCTCTTAACCCAGAGAAATTGAAATGCATGTGGAAAATGGGGGCCTTAATAGGTTTTTAGCTTAGGGAAGTTACTGTCTATCTGGTATGGTTGACACTGTTTCTATATTTAAAAAACAAAACTAAACTAAACTAAAAAACCTGACAGGAAGATCCTGGTCCTCCTTTTCCCCCTAGTTTCCCTTCCCCTCCAGAGTTTATTTGAACTAAATAAAACTCTTCTGACCATTACCTTATAAGGTTTATGTTACATTTACTCAGTTGATACTGCTTTGAGTCGGTATTGAGAGACCTATCAACCAACCAACCAGTGGTCTGTTTATAGGAGCCACTGGGGATTCCTGCAACCCTCAGAAGAAATGTATCTGGTAGGGACATTGGGCTGAAGCCCTCTGTGAATCTGCAGTCTCCAATAGGAAGCTAATAGTCAAGGAGAAACAATAGAGCACTTATCTTTGGCTTTCAGTCTCCTTTCTCCTCTAAAGCTACTAAAGACATAGAAAGTTTCATGGTAAGAGTTCTGTGGTGAGAGAGGTTCTATGAGAAGGTGTTCCATGATAAGGGGTTTTGTGGTGAGGTTCCATGGTATGTGGTTTCATGGTGAGGGGTTCCATGGTGGGTGGTTCAATGGTGGGCAGGTTCCATGATGGGGGGCCTCCATGGTGGGAAGTCACAGGGAGGGGGATGGTCCCATGATGGGAGGTTCATGGTGAGGGGGTCTTGGTAGTGTGTTCCGTGGTGGGAGATTCCATGATAGGCTTCCATGGTAAGGGGTTCTATGGGGAAGGGTTCTCTGAGGAGCATTCATTCTGTCACCACATTTCTTCATTTCCCAAACAAGCCCCACTTTCAAGCCCAACCTCATTACTTTCCCTTTTCATCCACATTCTACTCGGTAATCCTAAAATACAATTTCCCAAGCACTTCATATTTCCTGTCTCTGCACTTGTGCCACTTGTGCCCACACTTTTCCCTCTATCTGTGTATCATTTCCTCATCTCCTCACCTGGCTAAATGCCACTAGTCTCACATGCTTGGCTGAAATGCCTCCTCCTCAGGGACACTCTCCCTGTGCCAAATGCTACCCCTTTTGTAATGCTTTATCGCTTGTATTATGACAGTTGGCTCACTAGTTGATAGGATGTGGTTTTATATTTCTGAATAGAGACCAAAAAAATTATAGTGGCTACAATGAAATAGAGGTTTATATTTTCCCTGAGGTGTCACATGAGCCTGCCACTGGGGAATGACCCAGGCCCCTTCTACTTTGTTGCTCTGCCATCTTTATGGTGTTGATGGGCATGGTGCAGGCTGGCTTCCAACCACACCAGAATTCCAGCCTACCTTCATCCCAAAGATAACTCAACCAGCAAGTCATGCTGCTCTGTTAGTGAAGCTAAGCTCATTGCAATTTGGGCAAGAAGGTGTAAAGAAAAATAGAAAAGCTCAAAGTGTATTGGGAGACATTCAAATGCCTGGTGGATAGTGCTGAAAGATGAGAAGATGAAGGCTGAGTCTCATTGTGCAGGTCATGAGTGCCAAAAATACACTTGATAATGTGACGCTCATTGTCAGATAGCATCATCTCTCAGACACATTCTCTTAACTGAGGAAAAAGATAATCTTCAGACTGGTAAAAACAAAAATTGCCAGCTGTTCCTCAGACAGAGGACTAACATCTGAGACATATAAAGAACTCAAATAAATTAGACCTCCTAAAACAAAAGACTCAAACAAAAAATGGACAACTGAAATGAACAGACACTTCTCAGAAGAAGAAATACAAATGGTCAATGAATACAGGAAAAAAATGTTCAATATCTCTGGCCATTAGAGAACTGCAAATTAAAACAACATTGAGATTCCATTTTACTCCAGAAAGAATGGCTATCATCGAGAAATCTAATAATAGCAAACGCTGTCAAGGATGTAGGGGGAAAAGGAACCATTCCACATTGTTTGTGAGAATGTAGTCTGATACAACCACTATAGAAATTAATATGGAAATTCCTCGAAAAACTAAACCCAGAAGTTCCATTTGACCCAGCCATTTATTCTCCCTTGAGGTATCTTCCTGAAAGAGTTAAAGACATCATATTAGAGCCGGGGATTTAGCTCAGTGGCTTTGCTGCCTGCTGCACAAGTGTAAGGACCCAAGTTCGATCCCCGGTACCAAAAAAAAAAAAAAAAAAAAGACATCATATTAAAGTGATACATGGTGCCTTAGTTACTTATCTCATTGCTGAGACAAAATACCCAACACCCACAAGTTAAAGAGGAAAAGTTTATTTTAGTTCACAGTTTGTAGAAGTTTCAGTCCATAGTCAGCTGGCTTCAAGGCAGGTGGCATGGCAGAGGGGCATCACAGAGGAGAAACAGTTCATGGTGTGGCAGGCAAAAGGCAGCAAGCAGCAAGCCCACCTTCTCTCTTTTTCTCTCCCTTTATATTCCATCCAGGCTATAACCCCATTGACTGGTGCTACCCACATCCAGGGTGGGGCTTCCATTATCCACACCCAGAACTTTGCTAATTCTGATCAGTGGCCTAATTTAGTACCACATACCCTTAATTCCAGTATCGTCTCCCCTAGATCTAGCCAGCTCCAAAAAGCCCCACTTAAGAGCATATGAGACTTTGGAGGAACAGCTAGATATAAGCCATAACACATGCATACCCATGTATATAGCAGCACAATTCATAATAGCTAAATCTTGGAAGCAGCCTATATGTCCATCAACAGAGGAAAGGATAAACCAAATGTGGTGTTTATACACAGAGGAGTACTGCTTTGCCATAAAAAAGGATAATCCTGAGTCATTTGTAGGAAAATGAATGCTCCTTGAGACCATAATGTTAAAGGGAATAAATCAGACAGTCTAAATAATGCATGGTTACTCTTATATGAGAAAGCCAAAACATAAAGAAAGAGCAAAATAAAAGACAGGAAATGGGGAAATAATTTTTTTTTTCAAATGGGAAGGGGACCAAGACATAGAGGGAGCAAGAGAGAAGGGAGCGGAAGGGAATTAATAAAAAGGAATGAAGATGTGTTGTGTATGTGTACCCACGCTCCACAAAGAAATGTGATAATTACACACTGCAAACATGTACTAATAAAACATAAAAATTGAGAAAAGAGAACAAGATCCTGAACCCCTTCATGGCCCCTTGAATTTCCAGGGTTAGGGCCAGGAATTGATCTTTGTAAAATTCTCACAGTGATTCTGATGAAGAGCTGGTTGTGACCCCTTTGCCTATAGGAGGCCAATCACAGCCCAAACCCTGTATTTAACTGCTGATTCACCAACTGCACTTATTTTTCTTTCATGGTGGGAGCATTTTTCTTTCTTTGGACCCATGGCAAGGTGCTTCTTGTTTGGCATTCTCTCTGAATTCTAAGCTCCAGGTTATTTCAACATCCAAAAAGTGTTGGACCTTCTCCGAGGCTGCTCTGTGACAAAGTCATTCTGTGGAAGCTAAAATATAGAGCCAAGCAATGCAGAGTTTTGGTTAAGCACAAACCCAACCACTACATCTTATAAAGAGGTTTGGAAAATCATGAGCGCTCAAGTGGACCCTTGATAGAGATGTCTGCTTTGGCTAGACCATCTGTCTTCCACGATTCCCTACTCAGTAATCTTCTGGGCACAGCTTTCCGTCTTTAGAAAATTATCCAGGTAGGGACTGAGCCCTTTGGTCACAGTAGAAGGTTTATTTTGTGCCTCCATGAACTCCTTTGACAAGCTGAGGGTACTAGTACTATCGGTCCCAATTTACACATTTGAAGGTCAGAGAAATCATCAAACTGGGTTTCAATCTGGATCTCTTTGAATGCAAATTCAGGGTTACTAAACTACTCTCAGTGTGTGAGTGTGTGTGTGTGTGTGTGTGTGTGTTTGTGTGTGTGTGTGTGTATAAGACAGGAAAGGACAAGGAATAGAGGTGGGGAAACATTTCTTAGTGGAAGCCTGCTGTCTATTTTCCTTTTCTGTCCCCATTCTGCCCACACTTTCAGGCCAGAACAGAAACAGCCCCAGCTGCTCTGAGGAAAACCCTTAGCAGAGAAATTGAGCTCCTGCAGAAACTAGCTTCCTCTCTGCATCATTTCAGAGCCTCTGTGGGCCCACAAATATTTTCAGCTATTCATGTATGTGCCAGACAGTTATGATATACAATAAATGATTAACACATTCAGCTGGTTATTGGAAGGCACTCTTTTTCAAGACATCACACAGGTTTTCTTTTCCTATCTTTTCGTCCTTTGCTGAGTCTCTCTATGCTGTGCCTGAGTCATTTGGATTTTCTAACTCAACAGAGCTGAATGATTATGTCTGGGGAAATGGCAGGGGTGATTCACGAAAGGTAAAGTTGACACTTTTTGGGACCAGAGTCATTCTAAATTGGAGGCACTTGAAGATGGCCACCACGTCGGGGTTCAAGGCTTCCCTTTGAAATTGAGTTCATCCTCCCAGATGTTATTATCTGCTGATGGAGGAGAATTATACTGGACTCTCTTGGCCTGTAGCTCTTAGAGTGAATTCTCCTGAGGCAAGCTGAGTCCTCTGGAGCTTTAATTGGTTTTAATGCAGAGTGGTTTAAAATAATTCACTCTTCCACAGGCTAATCTCTAGTTTCCCAGAACAGACTGAATTGTTCAGAAATGAGCCATTGAGAGAATTATTGTTCTACTGAGCCCTAAGTTTGTTGCATGTCTTTCTAGAAAAAAAAGGCTGATGTGGGGAAGCTGCTGTGTCTGGACTGGGACTCCAAAATGTTTTGTCTGGTCTGGAAAATCCCATTCTTAGTCTCAGAGCCTGATTGAGGAACTCAGGAAAATGTGCATTGAGATAATCATTCTAAGGGCCGGGGATTTAGCTCAATAGTTCCACCACCTGGTAAGTGCAAGGTCCCAAGTTTGATCTCTGGTACCAAAAAAAAAAAAAAAAAGATAATCATTCTATTCCTGCACCAAAGGACTGGGTAGCTAAGAATAATGTCAACAAACTATAGCTGTGTGGAATGGGTGCCTTTAGGGTGAGCTCTTGCCCTGGCCTCGCAATCACACCATTTGTTTCTTCACTGGTAAAATGAGCTGGCTGAACTCCCTGCTCTCTGATGGCTCTTGAATTGATTTCAGAAAAGTTTGATTAAATCTGTTTCATTATTCTGAAACAAGGTTTCCTGATCTCACCATGAATATCATTTTTGGCCAGGATTCTTTATTGCAGGGGCTATTGTGTGTAGAAATATGTATGATAGTTACAAGCACCCATGGTCTCTACCTGCTGTGTCAAGACTGCCTGGCACACAAAGTCATTTCTAGACATCAACAAATGCCTATCTCTTAGTGAGCAAAATTGCCGCTGGCTGAAAACCACCTCTAGCAGCACCCCATTATCTACAAAAGATGCACTCATGTATTTAACTTTTAATATTATTTATTACTAGGACCAATGACAACTGAGACTCAGTCCCTGACTCAAGGAACTCACAGTCTAATTAGGAAAGACAAAGAGACAATTATAATCTGGTATGGCATATACAATATTCAAGAGAGATGCAGAGGAAAGAAGGAAGAAAAATATCATTGAGGTTGGAGGAGGTTCAGAAACCTTCTGGAAGTATTAATGATGAAATGGAACATTAGAGGACGAGTAGAAATTAGCCAGGCACTCCCAGCTGTCGGGACTGCATGAAAAAGGTCTCAGTGGTGAGAACTACAGCCCACACTCACAAAGCTCTCTGAACTGGGGGGTGGTAAAAATGAATCCAACCCCAAGGAGCTCCTAGCCAGGGCTGTGGTGGAGCTCTCCAGGGTACTGAACCACATCCCTTTGAACCTCCTTTAATCAGCAGCTCTTTACCCCACCACCTGCCCAGAACTCTCACCTTCCTGCCTATACCTGCTGCTGATGCCCTGTAGTGGAAATAGCATAGGTTTACCAACCTACATGACCCAAACTAGGGGCGAAGCAAACAAGTGCTAAGTTATTATAAATTGTAAATTATGGTGCCTTCCTATGAGAAAATATTACCCAGTGTTTTGTTGGCCTCATAGTTGCTTTTAAAAATTCATTTGGAATTTCATGCATTTTCTAAGATATCTAAAACAAACTTGAACTTCCTTAAAAAAAAGATCTTTTAAAATAAAATTATAATATAGAAATTTGGAATAAAAACCAGTAGTATGTGAATTTTAACTGTGCCACTTAATAGGTGTCTGACATTAGGTCAGTTAATTTAATCTCCATGGCTGTTGTTCATTCAACTGCTAAATAAAAAAGAAGAAAAAGACAGATCTTCAATATTCCGCAATGCCTAACATGGAAGCTGGGCCTCTTGTGGATATTAAAAGAGCACACGAACATGCATCCAGTATTGTGTTGCTAAGCAAGGGGAACACTCAGCAAATTCTTGTCTCATCCTATCCCACTGTTTGGATACTCAATTCTCTACTGCAGCAAGAGCAGCATACTGTATAAAAAAGTGGCAGCAGGTCTTGTACGCATAGACTGACAGTACCCCTCCCACTCCTATTCTTGGGATATTCATTAGAAATGGTCCTGTGGAATAGAATTGACTCTGGGTTACAATTTGATGGCATTTCTATACTTGCTTTCCAGTCCATTAGCATCTAGAGCAGTGGTTCCCAACCTTACCAGCACCAGAGAAAATAGTTTTTCCAAGGATTGGAGTGGGGTGGTTTGGGGGATGACTCAAGTGAATTGCATTTATTGTCCATTTTGTTTCTATTATTATTACATTATTTATTCCCTTATTATTACAAAAAAGTGCACAACCTAGATCTTGTATATGTATGGCTCACAGTAGGGTCCGTGCTCCTATGAGAATCCAGTGCTGCCACTGATCAGACCCAGTAGTATGAGTGCCGAGGAGCATCTGTAAACACAGTCCTTGTTCTCTCACTGCTTACCTCCTGCTGTGCAGCCTGGGGTTAGGGACCTTTAATCCAGAAAGACCCTTACCCTCATGGCAAGATACTGGGTAATTTGACCACCCAAAGAATAAATGCCTGGAGATACTGGGTGTTCTCCCAACAAACAGCCCAGCCAGATAACCCTACTTTGAAGTTCAAAGTTGACTCCACTCACCTGCTCCAACTATGTAGTTTGTTTGTTTTTAAGTTTCCCATTCATTGTCTAGAGCATATAGCCAAGTTTCACATCTAAGGAAAAAAATTAACATGGGGAAAAGAGATTTTTTAAAAATTGAAAAAAAGCAACTTGGCAGAAACTAAAACTATGCAGGGAGATCATGTTTCCCAAACAAATTCTATAATTAATATTCTTGAAGAAGTAAAGGAAGAATTTCTGTGAAGAACGGGTTGCTATAAAAGAACATTCAAGGACTACACAAAGCTCTTGAAAATGAGATGCTTGATAAAGAAAATTAAAAAGTCTTAACTGAGAAGGAAGATGATACTAAGAAAATCTCACTTCATTTCCACTCTTCCCCCACTAACAAAAATATATAAAAGGAAACTGGGAGAAAACTGATTCAAAAGAATAGACATCAGTCATAAAGGCCCAATATTAAATGAATGAAGAATCTAAAAAGAGGATAGAGAAAATGAGAAAAGGGAAGAAATTATCATAGAAATAAAGCAATAAATTTTCCAGAAGGACCCACCATGTACCCAGCCTAATAAATGAAGTAAAACAAACAAACAAACAAAAAAACACCTCACAAGACACACACACTATTATGAAATTTCAGGGCAGCAGAGACAAGAAAAAATCACTAAGGTATCAGAGAGAACACCAAGGGTCTGAGTCAGAATGGCTTCAGAGCTCTCAACTGTAATACTTGAAGCAAGGTGACAATGGAGAAATGCCTTCAGAATAGTGACAGAACAACAAATCCCCATATATACCCTACGCAACACCAATCAAACATTGTAAAATAAAAACATTAGTATATTTTCACAGTCTCAACAAATTTCTCTCCTCATGTACCCTTCCACAGAAAACCCCAAAAAACTCCATAAAAAAAGAGATAGTAAATCAAGGAAGCAAAAGACACTGGATACAGGAAACATCAGACATGGCTGGGGATGGTGGTGGCAGACCCCTGTAATCCCAGCACTTGGGAGGCTGAGGCAGAAGTATTGCCACGAGTTTGAGTCCAGCCTGGGCTACACAGCGAGCTCAAGGTCAGCCTGCACTACATAGTGAGACTCTGTCTCAGAAAACCGAAGAAAGAAAAGAAATCAGAGACATAATCAAGAGGCCATAGAAATAGCAATAAAACACCCACCCAGTCAGTAGAACAATGGTGAGGATTTTCAGACCAGTTTAACAGGTGGTTTTTACAGTGATTAGAATCCTGTTATAATGACCCAAAGTTGATGAAAAACAGCTCTACATAGAAAAATCAACCATGACCCATTCCCTAAGCAGTTAGGAGAGTGGCAGGCTGATCTAGTCTCTGCTCTTCCACCTCCCTCTTTATTCCAGAGGCTGGCTTCCCTGAGCTACGTCACCCAGGCTCTTAGCCGGTTTGGCCGAAGGGACCCCTGACAGAGACTGGAGGACCCTTCTTTACCTCTCCCTCCCTGTGTCACCATCCCTTGCTGGTTCTCCTAAGCCTCCTCAACACACACACCCTCTAGAAACAGCTCCTTATTAAATTCTCTTCAGTTGAGTCAGGACGCTGGCTGCTGCGTCATTATTATAATTTACATGTCCCTGCCTAATGGTATCTTTTCCACACTAGTGTAGATTTTGAGGACCAAATAGCCTTTCAAAGCCCAAATAATAGGGTGGCATTTGGGGCAAGATTTCAGGGATGTTCCCAAGTCTGCCCTCCTGGGAGACAGTGTCCCTGGCTTGTGTGTACAAGTAGCCGACCGAGGGAAGATGCACCCTGCTCACCAGCATCCTCTCTGGCTTCTCTGAGAGAGGATCTTTTTTGGTCCCTCACAGAATGACTCAGATGCTGACCCTTTCTTAGCTTCTCTCATCTTCCTGTTGCCCTTCCCCTCTGGAGATCAAAGCTCTCCTCAGGAGAGAAGAAATAGCCAACGGAACCCTCAAGGTCAGACAGGAAAAGCAAGTAAACAAGTGATTGACGCACTTGTAGACAGGCTCTGCTGGGGGCAGTGAGAGGAGGGAAGCTGGGGAAGCTGTCCAGGATGAGGGTGGAGCCCTTCGGGGTAGGGTAACAGCTCATTGTCCCTCCGGTTCCCAGGGAACAAGGTAGGCCTCCAACCAACCAAACATGCCAGGTGGACAGGCTATTTGTGTTGATAAACACGAAAAGAAGGGAAGTGACTGGCGGGGGGCCGTAAATGAAATGTGCCCAATTCTGGGAATCTCTGTATTT
Organism: Heterocephalus glaber; assembly: GCF_000247695.1. The sequence goes on along the minus strand of NW_004624754.1, from coordinate 19,165,006 downwards.
GGCTCCTAGGGGACACCAGAGGAAGACGGAGCAGGAGGTGGGACAAAAGGAGGCAGTGCTGGGTATTGTCAAACATGGGATCTGGAGGTGGGCAGACCTGGATTCAAACCATGGAGCCTTTATTTCCTAGCTCTGTAACTGGGCCCTATTATTTAATTTTGCTGGGCCTTGTTTTTATTAGCTCTAATAATGGGAGTGATAATTCCTCACCTGAACAGTTTTCTTGAAGGCTTAATGAGCCAATGTGCTTTCATTATCTGACGACGTAGAAAGTTCTCGAAAAGTGGTTTCCTCTTGTTTGGAAGATGTTCTGTCAGTGAGTAGGGAGCAAGCGGTGTGTACTGGGGACACGGCGCTGTATTGTCAAGGATCTGGCACAGTTGCGGTGTGATCGTGAGGAAGCTGCCCCCCATCTTGAGCTGAGTTTCACCTCCCGGGAATGAGCATCCCAAGCACAAGGGTCTCCAGGGTTTTTTCTTGTGCCATGATCCTGGGTTCTAAAGAACTGTATCCAAGAAATTTCTCCGCCTTAAAAATAATGCTGAGGCAGCCAAGGAAGGTGTTTGTTCCTGCCACAGTGGTCTCTTCAGGAACTTTACTCATTGTAATGATGCAGCCTTTTCTCAAAACATATTCAGTCATTGGTTTAGAATCATCTGAAGAATCAGTTCCTAGGGTGAGAAAATTATCTCATTGCTTTATAGCCCCTAGTTACTTCTTTTAAGTCCCTTGTTTGTTTTTTCTTCTTGCAGTGCTGGGGAGCAAACCCAGGGCCTTGCACCTCTTAAGAACATGCTGTGCCACTGAGCTACACCTCAGTCCAATTCCTTAACCACACACACACACACACACACACACACACACACACACACAAGCTGTCATTCCTGTAAGGCCAGTCAGATTCCAGTCCCTGACTTACCACTGACTAGGGGAGAACTGTAGTTGTATCCCTTTTGTCCTTGGTTTCTTCTTCTGGAAAATGGGGTGATAGCAGCCACATCACTGCATGGTCACAGGCTGAGCAAGAGTCAGGATGGCAGTATGGTGCAAGACGCTGGCCCAGGGTGGGCAGTAAAATACATGCTAAGTACACACAGGGCATAGCTTCATGCCTCCACGCTGTCGGTCCTCCCTTAGCCCAACTACCCACTTCAACATTCGGAAGTGCACAATTGGTTATTTAAGAAAAGCTTTATTCCTCGTGTGACCAGGCTGCACTGTGGTGCTGGACCACTACCTGGCTTCAGAAAAGCAAGAGCTCAAATGACACATGGAGGCAGGGAAATACTGAGTGTGAGGATGCAGTCCCATCACCTGGCCTTTGAAGTCTCAGTTTACCACCAGGAAAATGGGGGAGATGACATCAGCCTCCTACAGTTGCTGTGGGGACTGTCAGTGGTCAGGTTACGAATGAGCAAAGGAGGAGTTCCGGCAGCTCCGGCTGTTGGTGTGTAATGTAAGCCACGCGTAAGTATGAGTCAGTATGTTGCAGAGGACTGTGACATCTTGCACCGTGCCGAGGAGAGCAGCAGAAGTGAGGGGCAGAGGAAGAAAGAGCAGCCAAGCAACCTCAACTCTGGACTGCCACAGCCCTCAGACAGGAAAGCTCGCAGGTGATGCCCAGTTCTGCTGCCCTCCTAGGCAGAAGAGTGGTTTCCTTCTCTCCCTAGGAATCCGTTGCTCAGCTGTGCACTGGGGTAGTTCATTCAGCCCTGAAACCACCAGGCAGGTTTGAAATATGCTTATGAAATGCCTTCACCTGAGGCTGCCTGATTGGTTTATCAGTCCCGGCCCTGGGAATATTTCCTTACAATGAGCAGTGACATTTATAGCTTAGTGAAGTGCAAGGGAAACATTTTTCTTGCTGACTCCTCTTTCTCTCTCTAATGAAGCGGTCATTATAGTCTCTCAAAGGTGGACGCTGGCGGTCAAAACTGTACCCTAACTCCTGCTGGAGAAACGCTGTAAATGCCAGACACCTGACAGTGCAGTCTCAAGTGCACGGGGCTGGCTGCTCCAACACAGGAAGACAAAGCTGTGCCTCTTCCTGCTCATTGTGGGCTTCCTGGCACACAGCCTCTGCATCCACAGAGCCCGGCGCTGGAAGGACCCTGCTCTTGGTGCAGCAAGCTGCTCTTAAAATTAGCATTGCAGGGGCCAGGGATTTAGCTCAGTGGTTCTGCTGCCTGCCTCGAAAGCACAAGGACCCGAGTTTGATCCCCAGTACCAAAAAAAAAAAAAAAAATTAGCATTGTACAATATAAGGAAGAACAGCTAATACATGCTCATAATTTAAAACTGTGATTTTTCTTTACTTGGAGGAGCTTTAAGCGGCAAATTTTTAAAAAAACACCATGACAAAATGAGAGAGAATGGAAGACAGGAACAAGCTTTCTGGTTTTGCATATCCAATGGCTCTCTTCTTCTGCTTTTTGAACAAGGAGACCCACACGTGCATTTGCATAACTGCAAACACACAAACCCTGTGTGAACACAAAAGGGCTTTTCTTCTTCCTCTCCAGCACCTTGCCAGGGCATCTGCTACCTTGCTCCTTCACGCTCACCACTGCCAGCTTTCCTACCGGCTTCAGAATTCCTGCAGAGGGAGGCCCAGAATTTGCAGACACAACCTCGTGCCACTGTAGTCCGGGACAGCAGACGAGCTTCACCACACATACCCAGCTCTCTGTCAAGCCGCACCTCTAAACAGCAAGTTAGCTGACCAAACGAGGATTTCCCAAAATATGTCATGAGGGATACTGAATCCTGGAGATGCTTTATGAGAAATGTAGTGACAAAGGTATCTGGAAAGCACTGCGTAATTATTCCCTCTTTGAAGACCCTCAAAACCTAATGGGAGCACACAAAAGACTCTGAGAAGTTCTATACCACAAAGTAAATCATTCTACCTGTTTCACTTTGGTCAACTCACAATTCTCAAGGCTTATTTTCCCAACTGGTTTGGATCCCCTTTTTGACAGAACACCTTTGGATAGCCTCAGAATCACCAATGAACCCCAAGGCTTTTAAGCTGACTCTGGGCTCACATCCTATACATTTGAATCATGAAGAAGTCTCTTAATCTAAGCCTCAGTTTTCTCATATGTAAAATGGGGTGAATAGTCCCATTTTACAGAGTCCTTGTGAGGATTAAATAACATCATATGTAAAATGTAAGCAGCAGGTAAAATCCATTGTTATTAAAATGCGAAGGAAGTGCTTTCCCTCCACAAACTGGTCCTGCCCTCTATAGTGACATGTTGTCTGTCCCTGTCCCCTGTGATAACTCTCAACTTGGGGATCATTATGAAGCCACAAGCCTAATAATGTGCACCTGTGGTTCCACCTGCAGTGCTAAGGGTTGCTCTATAAATCAATTTCTTTTTCTTATCACCCTCCTGGAACTGAACTGGAGTGGGGGGTGGGCTAGGGGAAGATATGAAGCCACTTTTGCTGCCCCATGATGGGGAGTTTGTGGTCTGCACCCTTGTTTGAGAAACATGTTTAAGAAGTTCCTTGAAATACACTCAAGTGTCTTGAGCAATAAATATTACAATGCATTGAAATCTCGCTGGTGCACTGGTGAGACACAGACACCAGCTGGGGCTTGAGCAACCCCTAGAGGCAGAGCATCGTGTGCCCTGACGATCCCAGTTAGTGGAACTGTTTGTTCTACATGGAGGTTTTCTTCTGAGCAAGCGCAACAGAGTGGTTAATAAAGTGTCCTGTGTCGGGCTGGCTATTGGCTGTGATTTCTCATCTCTTAGGTCATCACCACAGCTTATTCTGAAGGCCTTGTCTCTCTGACAGATCTGCAGAAGACAACCTGGGACCGGCATGGACTTGGGGAAACAGGGAGGAGCCTTCAGGAAGCCGGCTCTGGTGATGCCCTCTGCAGCAGTCAGGCATCAGGGCAGGAAGCAGAGACTACTCCAGGTGTTTCAAGCCTAAAGCACAGAGATGGAATAAGAGCAATAAGGTGCTTACTGGGTCACTAGACAGCAGGGGTCACCTCAAGGTCACACTTGCACAGCTGACGGTCAGAGGTCAGGAAACTGCCGTGCGATGCTATATTAGGTGGTTCACATGTTTAACCAGTCGGGTTTCCATAACAATCCTCAGAGGAGGGTATAATAATGGCCATTTAAAGATGGGGAAAATGAGGAACAGTGACATTGCTAACTTTGTGTGTCAACTTTGAGTGTCAAGTAGTGGTGCCCAGCTGTTTGGCTGAACATGGGTCTAGATAGTGCTGCGAAGGTACTGCGATTCTTAGATGCAATTAACGTTTACATCATTTGCCTTGGAATAAAGCTGATTACCCTCCTTAATGTGATTGAATTTCATTGAATCCATTGAAAGCTTTAAGAGAAAACAATGAGATCCCCAGAGGAAGCAGGAATTCAGCCTCCAGACTAGAGTCAAGGCTGCAGGATCAATTTCTGCCGGAATTTCCAACCTGCTAGCCTGTTCTGCAATTATGAACTCGCCAGTTCCACAGTTCCGTGAGCCAATTTGCAACAGGGTCTCGGTCTCTCTCTCTCCCTCTGTCCTCGCTCTCTCTCTTCCTTCTGGTTCTGTTACTCTGGACAACCCAGACTAATACAAGATCCAACAAGATTGAAGTGAGTTTCAAACACAGCTTTGTGCGACTCCACAGCCCATGCTCTTGGAAGACAAACTTCCACCAACCGCATCCCTAGACTCTCAGTGGCTTTCTGTCTTGGGGTGGCTCTAGTCTCTGGGGGAAAGAGGGTCCATGCTTTCTGGAACCCTCCCCTCTTAGTGGAGAGGAAGCAATGTATGTAAATATGTAAACTCAGTATGTATGTAAATATGTAGACTCGGTCATGGAGGGATTTGTTTGATAGCCATTCTTCAAATGTTTCTTGAGCACCAATTGGTGGGGTGGAGGGAGTGGTGGTGGTGTCAGAGACTTCTCAGGCTTTGGGGAGGTGTAGAGGCTGCATTCAAGACAACATAAGCTCTGTGGTTCCTGACTTCACGATCGGAGATGAGGCCTCCAATTGACATTTCCCTGCCCTTCTCTTGGAACTCTGAAAGCAACAAGAAAAGCAAGAAGCAGAATTCAGACTCGATCTTTGTTCAAACCATAAGAAAGCTGAAAC
>NW_004624754.1:19146164-19159412 GCF_000247695.1 Heterocephalus glaber | reverse complement strand
CACTTCCTGCACGAATTCCCGCAAAGACCAGGTCAAGGACAAGCGCTCCTCACTGAAAGTCAGCTTCTTGCTTCGGAAGCAGGTGGAGTGACAGGAACTGGATTTACCATCTCTGCCTGGGGGGAAAAAACCCAAAAACCAAAAAAAGCAAATAAAATAGCAATATTGAAGCAAAATTGAAGCAATAATGTTCAGTGACATCCAGTGAGCCCTGAGAGGCGGGCAGTACTTAAGGCGAGCGCCAGGGTATTGCTTAGGGAAAAGTTTTGGTCTGAGCCTGGTGAGCTCTTATTTGGGGGGAAGGAAGTGGGAGGCCTGAGGCTAAGGAGGCTGTGGGGTCCGGGGGAAGACAACACGGGGAGGGAGCGCATGCCCCTGAGATTCAGCCTTCAGCTGAGTACTGATCCGCGCTACCGGAAGCAAGGAATAAGAACCCCTGAAGGCTTAGAGGAGCATCCCCGCCTGAGATCAGAAACCCAGCGAAGGTGTCTGCTATCACCACTTCTACCCAGACAGACACCAACATGGGTGGGGCTTCTACTAACTACACTATATTAAAAAAGAAGCCAGACCCCAAAAGGTATTACTGTATGATACCATTCACAGAGCATTTTAGAAAATGCAAACCACCTTTTGATTATTTACTATTTACTTTTGAGTTGTTGTTTTTTTAAAGCAGGGATCAAACTCAGGACCTTGTGCTTGTGAGGCAGGTCACTGAGCTAAATCCCTGGCCCTATTTACTTACTTTTCAGATGGGGTTGGTGGGGATCTCACCATGTTGCCCAGGCTGGTCCTGAACTCCTAGGTTCAAGGGATCCTCCTGCCTCAGCCTCCCATGTAGCTGGCACTGCACACGTCCACACCGCCATGGCCATCTCAGACAATGCAAGCTAATCTTAAGTGCCGGAAAGCAAATTTGTGGTACATGGGCATGGGAAAAGGGACAGGAAAGCACACAGGGAGGGTATTTTTAAAGGACAGGAAGAAAGTTTGGGGAGTGATGGAAATATTTATTCTTTGTGGTGCTTTTATGAGTGAATGATATATCAAAGCTTATCTATCAGATAGTACACTAAATATGTATTTAAATATGTACTTATCATCACTTAAATATATAATTGCACTTATTTGTAATAACACTTCAATAAGTAAATATAAAAATATCCCCCCAAAGAACAGGACAAGAAAACTCAATATGCAAATAAACAGTTGCCTTGAAGGGGAAAAGAAATAAAACAAATCTCATACAAATTTTTACACTTTTTAAACATACAATTCATCAAAACTTTCTAAGGGGCCGGGGATTTAGCTCAGTGGTTTTGTCGCCTGCTGCGCAAGTGCAAGGACCAGAGTTCGATCCCTGGTACCAAAAAAAAAACTTTCCAGAAACCCAGAAAAACTTTAAATCTAGCTATGGAAAAGGGACAGGTAATTCCAGAAAAAATTCAGAAGGATTCTCCTCCCTGAAACGCATCCTAGCAAAATCACGGGACTTCTGGACAGCCAGGCAAACTGATCATGAGAAGGAACGTTAACTTCAGGCTTCTTCTTGAAATCAAGACTCAGTGCTAGAAAAATGGTAGATTAAGTCCTAAAACTACTTCCAGGAAAGAAAGTGCAATTGAAACTGTTAAATCTGGCTTCATATTATATATATATATATATATATAGAGAGAGAGAGAGAGAGAGAGAGAGAGAGAGAGAGAGAGAAGCATTTTTGAATATGCAATAATTTAGGAAAAGTTGTTTTCAAGAGACCTTCCTGAAGGACAAATGACACTCAGAATGGAAGGTAACAATGGATTACCCAAAGAGAACTGCCTGGTGGAGAAACCGAGTCCATGGTTAGAATGGAACGGTGATGAAGACATCAATGCTTGGAAGAGTCTGGGAGCTTAGTTGCCCACGAGCTTGGAAATAGCACTGCCTCGGAATGGAGTCAAGAAATACATGCAGAAAGGCAAGCACCCACGACTGACAGTGGTAGAGACGAAGAACTCCAGAACTACAGTGCTGTGGTCCACTCTGCCTCAGGAAGGGAGGCCGGCCTGGAATCTTAAAACAAACCCTGGGGGATAGGGAATGTGTACTGCCTGGTTGGAAGCGCTGTATTTGCCAGTTTCTTCAAGGGGTAGAAGGGATTTCCTTTTCCATAAACAGTGGAAGCCATGAAGGGACTGAATAACAAATTGCACAGAAGTTTAAAGTGATCTTGGCAGCATTAAAAGCAACTGTGCAAAAGTTGGAGGAGTCATTATGGGGGCAAATAAAGACATTTTAATAGCAGTAATGTGTATGGCCATACCACCCTGAATGCATCTGATTTCATGTAATAGCAGTTGTATTTTATACCTTGAAATTATTGGCATTTGCTGAGGTATGAACATGGTGTTAGGGTTATGTGGGAAAATAGCCTAATTGATAGATTTATGCTGAACTATATAGGGATGTTGTGCTCTGTCTGTGATTTACTTACAAATTATTCAGCCAAGTAAAAGTATATACCACACAAAAAGAAAAAGAAAACACTGTGAAATGTTAACAGTTAATGAATAGTGGTGAGGAGTGTATGAAATCTTTGGTAAACTAAACTTTCTTTCAACTTTTTTGTGAAGTTTCCAAAATACGAAGTTATCCAATTCAGAAGAGAACATCAAAGCAGCAAAACATATTGTGTAGAGAAATCGGGACCTAAAATAAACATCTCCCCCCCAAGGAAGGATCTGGGCTGAAAGACACAGTCAGAGGGCTTGAAATAACTCACGTGTGCAGGAAGATGCACTCACTGCTTGGGGAACCAAGAAAAAATAGAATACGGAGAAGACCTTGCCAAGCTGGAGCTCGGTGGAAAGTTTACGTATTTTTACCAATAATTTTATAGTCTCCCAGGGAGGGGGAGAACACCCTGCTGAAGGTGATCTGAATAAAGACAGTGCTCGTGCACTGTTAAGTTCAAGAAGTAAAATACAGCCGCCTGCAACTGTCAGGGACCTGTGATTATTCAAGAGGGAGAAGGACCAACTGGGAGGGATGTAAGGCTGAGCTCAGCAAATAATTCTGGTCCCACCCAAAGTCTCATGAAACAGCCTGAATAAAGACACTGAGCTACCGGAACACCTGATGGCCAGGTTGAGAATATGAAAGAGAGAGAGAGAGAAGACAGACAACACCTATGTCTTGGACAAAGTTAGAAATGGTTGCAAAAAGTAGAGTCCATTTCCAATCCAAGGTGAGAAATGGGAGCATCAGCGAGGCATAAGTTGCATGTACACGAGGTGGACACCAAGCCCAGGGCCATGTTCCCTCAGAGCTCGCCTGCAAAGTAGACACCCAGGCCGCAGCTGGACCGGGTTCTTAAGGACCCAGGCAGGCAGAGAGGCCGGGCACTGCAGCAGGATGGAAAGGGGAGAGGGAGAGGGAACTCCCGGCAGCAGGGTAGGTGAAAGCTTATAAGCAGAGAGCTCGTGGCCAGGAGGATGAATTATGGGAGGGCCAGAGCGCATCAGACCTACATTGCTCTTAATGACTGGAAAGTTCGTGACAGCAGGCAACTGCTGCTGCTGGAGAAAGAGCTCTGGCTAGAGAGGAGAGGCCAGCTGCCAGCCTGGCAGGGAAATGAACACACCGGCCAAGACGCCGATGCTTCCAAGGCCAGCGACAGGAACTCCAGGGAGACAGGCTCATCAGATCCTACCAGAGACAGCCCTTCAGCACCCCCGGTGGAACTGGAGGTGTCCTTTACCCTGGGCTGCATACATAATGTGCTGTGTTCGATGCAAAATGAAACTTGGGTCCACTGGTCCAAAAGTGGGGGGACGCCATTCAAAGTACTAAAACACACAGCTCTTTCCTTTCTTCTCAGCCTGACAGGGTAATCTTTTGTTTGTGACTTAAGGTCCATACAAGTAAATAAATAAACTAAAATTGTTATCATATGTATGAATTTGAGCACTCATCTTTATCTTAGTCAATGAATCGCTTAGGAAGAATTACTGAAATGACATAATTCTCATTTTGTAGTTCGCACACGTGCGCGTCTTTAGTTCTTACCAGAAATGTGCCATAGAAATCACTTATTTTAATTTCACTTCTCCATCCCCGCGCATTCTATTGATGCCTCTACCTTCAGCTTATTGGTGGCATGGGAAGGATGGAGGGGACCCAGAGCTGTGGTGGGCCTATCTTTCCCTCTTCTTCTCTGTCAAGATTTTCTGTGTAACGTGAGAAAGTGGCACAGGAGAAAGGGGCAGGGGAAGAGCTCCTGGGTTATCTGCGTTTGTTAGGACACCGCTGCCTCTCAGGGTTCAGGGGCTCAGCCTGCCCTGTCATAGACACAACATGCTTACCTGGAGCCCACCCTGGGCCTTGTCTCACTTTACTCCCATGCTTCGGGGAACCACAGGAATTTTCCACTCTTGAAGTTCAAAGAGCAAAGTATTAAGAATTTCAAAATGGCGGGCCAGGGATTTAGCTCAGTGGTTCCACGGCCTGCCTCGCAAGCGCAAGGATCTGAGTTCAATCCCCAGTACCAAAAAAAAAGAATTTCAAAATGGCAACAGCAAAGCAATAGACCCCCACCCATTTCATGATGTGCCAGCCTGGTGTGTGCTTTTTAAGGAAGGGGTCTAGAAGGGAGTTTGCAATGGTCAACCAGCCCAAGAAGGTCCCCTCTCCTCACCCATGAAGTGTAGGGAACCGGGGAAGGGGACGTTACCAGAACCTCTGCAGTGAGTCCTAGTCTCCTGCGAGCCACGGCAGCACACGGCGAATTACAGGAAAGGTAGAAAAATGAGACTGAGAAGAAGCTGAGCTTTGGGTCTGATCAGTGCTGCTCTGGGCAGCAAAGACAAAGACTCCCTAGCTTGTAGCACCTTTTATTTAGTACCTGGGGAAACAAATGTAACAAGTGAAAATGCAGAGTTCAGTACTTCACATTGGGATAAACAAGGTGTAACAAAAGACTGGTGGGCAGTGGAAATCTGAGAGCAATGAGGAACTATGCAGATGAAGATTTGGTTCCTCCCAGGGTGTCTCCCGCAGGTGTGGTCTTGTCCTAGAGCATTACTACATCCCGGGATCACTGAGGTCTCAGTTGTGACCCAAGGCCAAAATGTAATTATGTCTGGAATGCCATAGCTGGCCTATAGACTGGAGAACTAGGCCTACTCAAATGATTTTTCCCTAGAATTATGTGGCATTGCTTCCAACAATGAAGGGTGACACTGTCTTTGCCATGCTGGGGGCCAGGATGCTCTGACCAGCAAGGAGACGCCACTGCTGGAGGAAACAATCCCCTCCTTGCCTGTGGCCACCGGAGGGTCCTCCACTCTTTTCCTCACAGATGCCTACAAGTCCTGCTCTTCTCAACCAAGAGAAGATTCCCTGGCCTTTCATTGGGAATAAAGTCCTCTGAGTGCTTCACGGACTGTCATCATCTAGCCTCTTTGTTTCTTCATCTGGTTCCACTCCCCCTCACCCTATCACTCAGCATCTGCACACACCGTGTCCTCTCCATGTCCCATGCAGGACAATTCAGAGGGCCCCCTCAGACACTGACCCTGGGTCACAGAACGGAGCTTTTTGGTCATTGCATATTCACGGACTTCCATGTTAAATATGCATTCTCTTTGAATATTAGAATTGTGCTTACCATCATTTTGTTTGTTTGTTTTTTGAGACAGGGTCTCACTATGTAGATCAGGCTGGCTCTGAACTCACTAGGTAGCCCAGGCTGGTTTTGAACTCATGTCAATCCTCCTGCCTCAGCCTCCCGAGTGCTGGGATTATAGGTGTGTGCCTCTACACCCAGTGTGCTTACCACTTTCAATGTTCTTTCCTTTTTCTTTTCGCTGACCAAGCAAGCCAACTCTGAGTTTTGTGGTTGGGGAAAAAACATCATATTTACTCAAAAAAAGACCACCTCTAGAGAAGCTTTATCCCATTACATAACTGCTTTGGTGTTAGTTTTTTGGGTAACTTTTGGGTAAATGTTTTGGGTCTTTTGGGTAAATGATACATGTTTTTAAATGGTATGAAAATATGTTTAAACATTTTTTTCTTTGGCAAATTCCAAAAGAAACCACTCCTATTCTAACAGTAGAAGACGACTTCATTGATGAACATGACAATCCCCAAACAGTTACCAGCCACTCGCTGGGGACTTCTTCCTTGAGGTGGCTGCCAGACCATGATGATGACCAGGCCTCTGACATCTTGCAAAAGCAGCTCCTCCAAGTTGCCCCAGATAGCAGAGGAGGAAATCACCCTTCTCTGACCTCCCTCACCTCTTGGATTTTCCCACTCGATTACCCTCTGTCTACCATTCTTTAGAATTCTTTTCCTGGAAAGCAACCTTTATTTGAAATATTTGGCCTAGAGTTTTTTCAAAGCATGTCCAGAGACTGTGGCATTGCAGTCCTCCTGGGGTGGAGGTGGGGACTCTGCAGAAACTAGAAAGGGGAATTGGGGCTGGGGGTATGGCTCAGTAGTAGAGCTCTTGCCTCACAAGTGTAAGGCCCTGGGTTCCAGCCTCGGTACTGCAAAAAAGGAGGAGGAGAAGAAAGAAGATCTGTGGGACTCTCAGATATCTGTAGCTTCAAATTCCCTAGAAAATCTTAGTGTGCATGGAAGTTTAGGATCCACTCGTCACATGGCTGGACGCCATCTTGTCTCTATCAGAGGCTGGGACACCATCTTGTACATGGCCAGACGCCATCCTGTCTGGTCATGTGACTGGCAAGATGCACTGACCTCATCCCATTACCCACTTTCTTGGTGGGGGAAATGGAGGTCTGGAGGTCACACAAGTTAGGAGTAGTGTCCTGGGGAGGGAAACCCAGATCTGTCCATTCTTGGTCTAGTCTGAGTCCCTATCCCCAGTGCTTAGTTCTCCTGAGGTTCCAAAATACGCATCTTGATCCTTGGTCACATTATAAAAATGCTAGTGATGAGGACCTTGTGAGTCATTAGCCAGGCACGATGTGTGTGCCAGGCATGATGTTCGATGCTAGGTCCCAAATGGTTATTTCAGCAAGTAGAACAGTGAATGAATACATGGGAAAATGATGTTTTCAAACTTTCCAGTTCATTCTAAGTTTACCTTTTTTGTTTTGTTTTGTTTCGTTGAGACAAGATCTTGTTGTGTTGCACTTGAGGCCATCCTCCTGCCTCAGCCTCCTGAGTTCTGGGATTATAGGTGAGCACCACCATACCTGGCTGCTAAATTTGCTTTCAGGTGTCTTTATTGTTAACCATTAAAAATCTGCTTAGAGGGCTGGGTTTTAAAAAATGAAGAAAGCAAGGGGTTCCAACAGAGCACCCCTCCTCACCCCCTATCTGCCTACTCAAGTACCTGGCACAAGTTCCCAGAGAATCAGTGCCCAAAGACACCTTTCTGCTTCCCGCTCCACCTGCACCCTCCCAGCTCTGTGCTGTCAGCCAGGTGCCCAAGGTCAATTTGATCTAATATGTGTAATTATCTGCTGCCTCCCATTTGAGCTGCCGCTGCTGCTCTGACTATAAAAACACCCACAACCCCTCACGAGGTTGGGCTGGCAGGCAGAAGTTCATTAGTCTTTACAGCCTGGGTGACATTTCATGCGGAGGAGGCAGCGGTGGACCGGTGCCCCGTGCTGCAGCTGCCCCGTGATGCCTGGACTGAGGGCATCCACAGGGACCCAGGGGCTGCTCTTGGTGTGGGATCTGTAAACAAGGCAACTCCCGGGTGGGAGGAGAAGGAGCTCTGTCAGAGGTGGAAAGGTGCCCTCGGAGATTGGAGGGCGTTTCACTGGCAAAATTCTCTTCTGTCGGCCTCTTTCCTTCAACCTTTAACCCCACTTGTCCCCGGGAGGTCCTTATTTTTGAAATGGGGTGAATGAGGTGCTGTGCCACTTAAAATGCCACGTGACAGAGTGTCTGAAGTAAAAGGATTCCCACAGCTCTCGGAGTGTAGCAGCCCTGTTACTCAGATGAGGAAACTGAGGATTGCAGAAGGTCCTAAATATTCAAGATAAAACCTAAAGACTCCTAAGTGGGTGTCCCGAATATTAATATTTTTCCACTGTCGTAAATATGAACTAAATATTGGGCTAGGGCTACTTCTAGCCCTACACAGTCCCTTTGTGCAGGCAGGAAAAGGTGCCCTTCCTCTCCTTGGACACAGAACATGGGGCAGCAAGCTGAGGGGCAGCTGTGTTTCAGCACCTTTCCAGGGTGAACGACCCACAAGCTTGTCCCTGGAGGCTCTGGCCAGGGAGGACAGAGTTTTTCCCTGAGGAGGGCCCTGAGCCTGACAGCCCACATCAGCTGCAGGTGGGCCTGGAGCACAGTGGGAGGAGGGGCAGTGTTTACTTAAGGAAAGCAAGGAAGGAAAAGAGAAGCAATAGCTCATATCCTTGGGGAACTTCACAAGTGAGATTTTGTGAAGGAGCGAAACAAGCAAAACCCACACAGCCTATTGCTAGGTCTGGTGTAGGAAAATAAAACAAAGTGAAATAGAGTCCAATTAGTTTGCTTAAACAATATTAAATTCCAGAGGAAAACGGAAAGAAAGCTCTGCTGACATTCCTGGGAGCCGCAGAGAGGGGCCAGGCAATTATATTAGAGAAAACAGATAAGTTTTCGAGTTGCCAAATAAAGAAGCAATCGCAGAGATAAAAGCAGGCCTAAATCATTCATCAGCTTGGGCAGCAGAGCCTGTGCACCTGATCTGGAGACAAATAAGGGGTTGTTCTGTACAATGGTGTTATCTTGAACAGCCTGGTTCCTTTGCCTCGAGCTAATTTGGGTTAATCTGTCTCCCCGAAGACCATACAATTCCTCCTCTCCAACATAAACCTTCGGGAGGACGGATGGTCACCCAACTGCCCAGGAAGCTCGCGTTTTCTCTTGGCTCCTAAGGTGGGGGACGGAGAGGAGGCATCTGGGAAGTGGGGGTGTCAAGCTCGGAAGACAGAGATCAAATCTCCAGTAGGCTTGGAAGTTTAATATCTTTCCTGTTTCTCTGTCCCACTGCCATAGACAATAAATATGTCCCCCTTTCAGAGTCAGTTTTGACCTATGTCACCCTGTGCAGAGATCTTGTTATCTTTTTCAAGTCAGAGATCCCTTTGGGAATCTGGCCAAAAGAATATAGGTTCCCTCCTCAGAAAAGATACACAAGCTGGTTGTGGTGGCCCACGCCTGTAATCCCAGCATTCTGGGAGGCCAAGGCAGGAGAATAGCATGTTTGAACTCAGCCTGGGTAATTTAAGAGACTTAGCAAGATCCCCGTCTCGAAATAAAAAAAAAAAAAGTGCTGAGGATGTAGCTCAGTGCGAAGGACCTGGATTCAATCCCTAGTAACACACACATAAACAGTTTTCTCACACATACTGACAAAGGTTTAGCACACCCTGACGCCATCCTGGGACCCCAAGTAGAAAACACCTAGAGTCAGGAGTAGACACCATTTTGGAGAGGGCCGGGGAAGCTAAATGATCAGGTCTAATGTTGTCCACTTTGCTTTTTAAATGGGCTTGAAGGCCTCCATGCATTCGGAATTGCTGCTTGGAATTAACTTTCTTAGCTGAGGCCTTGGGGAAAGGAGAAGAAACCGGCAGGATAGTGCTAATATGATCACTGCCAGGAGCACTTCAACATTTAAGAGGTTAGATCTTGCTGCATGCAGTGATGCTCTTCTGGAAGCCCAGCTACTGGGGAGGCTGAGGCAAGAGATTTGAAAGTTCCAGCCCAGCCTGGGCAACTTACTGAGATCTTGTCTCAAAAAAAGAAAAAAGTTTCAGTTTCCATGAAAGTTTAGCCTGTAATTTATGAATACTGCCACAAGGTAGCAGTGCTGCAGCCCGATAGCTCACCTGGCAGGCAGTCCTCTGGATTCCAAAATCAAACAGGTAATTTCCACTCAACTCTCCTGATAACTCATGAACAAATAGGGAGAGCCAAATCCTGTCTATCAAGTGTCTACTGCTGGCCTAGGCTCTGGGGGTATGAAGATAAAGACGGTGCCTCAGTGGCTTTACATTCCACATAACGTCTTTTCATTCCTGAAACTTTCCACGGTCTTCCAGGGTCACGTAGCAAGGACCTATATGTACCTTTCCCTCTAATTTCAGAAAACCCATGTGGGCTGTGTCTGAGATTTTTCCCCCCTGGATCTCAGGTTCTGAGATAATGCAGTCTTTTTTCTGATTAATCAAAACCAGAATCATTTATTAAATTAGTAAGCTACAGTGCAGACGAGGAAGTATGACCATCACCACAAAGGTCACTATGCTGTCTCTTCATAAGCAAGAGGTGGGATTCCTCTATGTCCCGCCCACATTACATAAAACACAGACATGTGTGTGTGCACTCACACACACTCACACACACGTTCTTTCGACTGTTGGGAAGTAGCTCTGCTTCCATGAGGAAGTTTGGGTCTGGCCCTGAAGGAAACTTTCTTTGATTCTCTCTCAAAGTATTCGTCTTCTCTGAAATCCCAAGTCCTGACAACCTGACATTTAGCATAAATCACCTGGCATTTCAGCTCCTGTGTTCATGTCCTGTCCTACGTGATGGGGCATGTTGACGCCAGCATAAGCAGCATTGAACGGACCGGTCTGCAGGGCAGGTGAACGGCCAGAGAAGGGCTGGGTGGGCACGCTGAGCAGCAGGCACAAAGACACCCGTGCAGGGAGCCCCAAAGCCCTAGTGAGAGGTGAATCCACCCAGGGTGACCAGGGAGAAGGTGTCACAGAGGTGGAGGAAGAAGTTGGAAGGTAAAGAGCTGCCACACTGAAGCACCCGAAGTGGGGTCACTCCTGTGACCTTGCAAGGCAAGGTGGGCTCAGAGGAGACAGTGGAAGGGTGGCTTACCAGGATCCTGAGGACCTGAGCCCGGGGTCACACCCCACACCCTCCTCCCTTCCTTCCAAGTGTGTCTTTTGCAAAATCCTCAGCTCAGCCTTCCCTGGGCTGATGCCTTTCGCCCCACTGTAGGGAGCTGCCGGGTCGTATGGCAAGGTCCCTTCCCACAGCCACAAGGGAGGCTGCTGGAGCGGGAACTAGGGGTGTCCGCTCATAAACGAGGCCCGAGCAGGCAGGAGAGGTGGTCCCGTGTGTCCAGGACACAGTGTGGGAGGCCTGGCCTGAGGGAGAAAGGGAAGCCAGAGGCAGAGACACCATAAATTGAGTTCCCCAGTTCTGAGCCCAGCAGGGGAGAATCGGGTCTGGGGCAGATCTTCCCCCCACCCCGCCCCGCCCCGGCGCTTGGAGCCGCCCCCAGGAAGGGACAGGAGGCTTTCGCGTCGCTGCCCGTGTGACCACTAGGGGGCAGTGGGGCCCACGCGATGGCCTGCGGGCACGGGCAACGAGGGCTGCAGAGGTGGCAGCGAGCTCTGCCTCCGGAAGTCCCCAGAGCTCCCAGCTGCGGACCCTTCCCAGCCCCCTCCCCTCCGTGGAGCAGGTCTTCGGCCTTCAGGGACACAGCTGCGACTCATGATGGCCTTTCGGGGGTCTCGGGCTGTGCTGGGCCTGATCCTGGAGGACACTCACCCCTTGGTCTCCCCGAACAGCCACGGTCAGCCCCACTCAAAGTCATAGGAGCCCCCTCCCTCCAGCCCCAACATCCTCACCGACCCACTCGGCTACCCTGCTCCCTGCTCGGGGAGCCCCAGCCTGAGGGGAGACACCCGCTCCCACGGTGTCTGTAGGATGTACCTCCGTCTCCCGCCGTCTTTCTGCCTCGCGGTTCCTGCTGCGTCCCTGCAGCTTTCTCCCGGCACGTGCACGCGCACAAGACGCCCACAGCGCATGCCGGGACATGGAGAAGCATGTCTCACGCGCACGCAGGACCGAATCTTCAGAAACGCCAAGAACAAGTGCGGGCTCCGGGGACTCGGGTGACCCTGGTGGGCAGAGAGGCAGGGCAGACTCTGAGGTCTCACTGTCACAGGGAGACCCCAGATCCACCCTGACTCGGGTACCTTGAACCCCCTTGCACTCTGAGGCTCTTGAGTGACTTGCCCATCTCCATGGTAACCGGATGGGGCGAGAGTACCACCCCCTTGGAGCTGTTTGCTCCCAGACACCACACACATGGAGCACAGGGGTTGGCATCTTCCAAGAGTGTCCCTTGCCCTCTTTTGGGCTTCAGGGCTGAAGATGGTCAAGGGTGTAGCCAGGAAGGGAACCAAAATGGGGTCCTGGTGCACTATTTGGAAAGCATCCTCTGTCCTTGCATAGCCCTGCTCCCTTTCTGTCCCACGAAAGGGACACCCCAGTTTCCTAAGCATCATGGAGACCAGAGGCTACACCCAGGAATGGACACTGTGTGGGTGAGAGAAAGAGGACGGAGAATTTGTGAGTGACCTGGGGAGGCAGATGAGCCATGTGATCTCCTGTTTGCAGACAAGCTCGGGAGCAGTTCTCTTCCCTGCAGCCCAGGCTAGAGGCAGGGGGTGAAGAATTTGACGTCTGTATGGCCACAGATGCTCAAAGCGATGGGTCACACTGCCAGGGACGTGGAGGCCACTCTGTGGAGAGGTCAGGACACTGGAGTGGAGTTGTTTTCCTTGGGGACCCAGGGCCTTCCTGGCTGAGCCTGCTAGCTCCTCCGGAAGGCAGATTTCACTGGCTGACTGCCAATGTGTGCTCCCAGGTGCACAGGGAAGATGGTGGTACAGAGAGGAGGTTGGTTCCTGGCTGTGCCGGGAGGCAGGTACATCCGGCTGAGGCAATGTCCTGCCCCATCCACAGGGCTGGGGTGGCACCCACCTCCCCCCTCATCTTGGCATTTCCCAGGCAGAGATTCGGGTTCGGCCAGACTTCCTGTGCAGGTGTGGCCTGTCCCTGGGCCGTGGAGGCACAAGAGGAGGTGTATGGCCCAGGGCCACTCTGCCAGGCTAGTGGATGAACAACACATTCATTCATTCAGGGATGCCCAAAGGGGCAGGGCAGAGTGAAGCTGTGGCATCCTGGCCTTTCCCATGTAGCACTTCCAGTACCATCCTCAACGCAGAGCTAAGAGAGCCAGGGAGACCTGCAGGCACAACTGGAAGCAACACCAAGGTCCTGTGGACAGACAGGTGGACAGGCTGACCATGGAATAAGGGGACCCCATGGGCCAGCCTGTGCTCACCTTCCTGATGTAACTCCCCCCCCCCCCCCCCACAGAGCCTTTGACTCAAGGTCAGTAAAGCCAATTAACCCGGAAAATACAAAGCTAAAAGGGTGGCTCCGGTCCAAAGATGTCACAGCAGCCAC